>JAPEIX020008300.1:0-12852 GCA_026122405.2 Zoanthus sansibaricus
AAAAAGACGGGAAAACAAAGGAAGGACGTCACGGATATTTTCACTAGTGAAGATATGGAAATAATTCACTCCTATCCCGGATGAAGTTTAAGTAGCGTATTTTATATTATTATATCGCCGACTAATTTCGCGCGCTCTGATTGGTCAATTCGAGGTCCGTAACGATACGGACCCCGGGTACGGACCTCTTAAACTTCTGATTGTTTTGATTTTGAAAGAGGCATCAATTCTGAAAAAGCAATTCATTCTAACACATGAATAAAAGTTGAAAGGACAGGTCTCGGGTAATTTTGTTTTTAATTTTTTGTCTTTTTATAACAATTCACAGTTAACTAAGACTGAAAAAAAAACTGTGCATGAAAATATTTTAATTCCGCAAAAACTGGATGTAAAAGTCGCAGTGAACTTGCGTTACATAAAAGAAGCTGTTTGTAAGTCACGTTCTTAATGACGTCACACGTGTGTAAGGCTGCCGGGATGCACATGAGGCGCGAAATTCAGAGCATGGCGGCAACAAACTGCTCTCCGCCAAAAAGGAAAAAAAAGGCTACCTGGAAAACGAGGTGTTGTCTTGTATTGTAGCAATACCAATGATGACGATGATACATTACATCAATTTCCAGAAGAAACCAGTTTAAGAAAAAAATGGATTAGTTTTGTTTACTTGAAACGAGTCAAGAAGCTCGATTTTTGGATCCCTGGCACAGGACATGTGTGTTGTGACCATTTTGTCCCATCGGATAACAAAAACTATTTTGCCAAAATTAATGCATGGTTTTGACAAAAAATTAATTTTTAATGATGGAGCTGTACCATCCATACAACCGAAACCTTCGCCGGAACAAATGGAAATTGCAAGGTGTGTGCGTCGCGGTTGTGCATCTGCTACAAAATATGAAGACAAAGCTCCTGTGTTACAAGCCAAAGCGCCTAGTAAAAGAGGGAAAGCTTTAGAAAAACTTACGGCACAAAGGGTAAGCTTGTATAGTTTTTCTAATATTCAAAAATCTATTCAAAAATATCTTTATAGTGTAATTACTTTTGGCCAAGTAATAGTTAACAAACGATGTGTCAAATATAATTTACAATAATAAAAGTTAGGCTTTGAGAAAGCTAGTGATATTGCCTTTTTGGTGAGTTTTTGTGAGTTTTTTAAAGATAACTGCCTTCTCAATCATTACTTTCGCAGTTATTATCGAGCATTGCTCCTGACGAGACAGATCTAGAAGCAGCGACATTAACAATAACAAGTACAGATACAAGTTCAACCAATGCAACAAGTCAGACAGAGCAGCAAGTATCAGATGCAAGCACTCAAAAAAGTTTCCAGAAGCCGTACTCTCGAAGCAAAGGTTAACAAAGCAACAGCTTTTCTTGTTTTGTTTTTTTATTCATATTTTTAGACAGATATTATTTTCATCTTTTTTTTCTACAGCTACGCAAGCGCTTCCGACTGACTTCGACAAGGCACAAAAAACAACTGATGTGTGTATACAGTGCGAACTTGTGAAACTGCCGCCTCTGTCAAAGTCGGACTTAAAGTGCTCAGAAACACACGCAACGCTTACTACTTCTAGTACTGGGGATTGTCGGACCGAAAATCAAGTTGTATTTCAAGATTCGGTGGAAGTTCCTATAGACATTGACGACCCCGATGATTTATACATACCATCTAACAGCTCTAGTGATTCAGAGGAAGAGTGCGAAACAGAAGAAATGGATCTACTAAGTAACAGATACTTAAACGAGATCATCAGTTCAGTTTTCACAATTTAAAATGAAACCAAAAAAGGAAATATTTAGTTTGAATCAGATGCACGGGACTAGAACTTAACTGGAGGAATACTGTTTAAACTTGGCACTATGTTAGGCCAACAAATGTCCTGAAATAAAATGTTATTATTAATTTTTCCTCTGTTGAGGGGGAGGTTACGCCGGGCTACGGTATCAAACTCAATGTTTTCTTGCATGGCCACTTTTGAAGAAGGTAATGCCTAATGGTAATTATTCCCTTGTTAGATGTGGGTACTTGGTTCTCAAAATAAGTCTGGTTATCTTTCGTTCACACAGTTCCAATAGAACCATCGATAAACCAACCTACAAAGAGCAGAAGTTCATCGTCTTCAAAAGTCACCTACTCAGCCTTTTCCAGCATTGTCCAAAGTGCAGCAGCAAAGCCGAATCACGTATTCAAAGAATAGAAGGCACTCTAGTCAAGATCAGACACTGGTGTAGTGATCTTGAGTGTCAGTTTGAGCGGATATGGGTCAACCAACCATATGTAAGAAATATGCCCATGTGCAACCTTTTGATGTCTGCAAGTATGTTTATGACAGGTGAGCAAATGGGATCGTGATCAGGGGCGCAGCTAGCAAACTTTGGTTTGTAAGCCCTCACCAGCTATTAGCAACAGCCTCTAAGATGTCCCTGAATTTACCGATATGCAGTGCATGTATACGTTATAGCTGAAATCGTGCATTATTAAAAGACTCATTAACAGACGTAAAACGTTTTTTAAATCAATTGTATTGTTATTCTCGATGGCTTTACGAACAAGAAATCATACTTTTATGTCTCATTGGTTCTTTTTTAAACCTTGCTTTTTACTAGCCTGATGATATGGGGAATAAAAAAACGAATTATCGCGAACAAGATTTCCAAATCAAACTTGAAGATTAATAATACATAAATTCGATTTAGCATTCATCCTTTATTAACAGAGGTCGCACTACCATTCCACACTGCCTTAATAACTTAACTTGCTTAATACACCAAAAAGTGAAAAAAAAAAGTCATTTACCTGATATGACGGGAAAAGTTATTTAATCATTTTTCCAAAACATTTGTAAGCTCGGGCTTAATGGCTTAATAGGCAGCTACGTTCCTGGTAATGGTGCGTGAAAGTAAAGCTCTTGGGGGAAGAAGAACTCACCCAAAGACGTCTGTATAGGAGACTAACTGTTGTGTTGATGGATAAACATAAAGCCTATATGAAAGTCTACAAAAAACTTTAAAAATAAGGAAATGACAGTTAATAATTATAAAGCATTGTTTAATGGCTAACTTTTTGTTTCATCAGGAGTTCCAGCAGCCAAAACTCTGAGAATGTTTAAATTGATGAATATTGCTAGGTTCCTTTTTCTAGTTGATCAAATAAAAAAGCGAATGAAATCACTGCGTACTCAGTTTGGGAAATTAAGAAAGCCAGGGCGTAGTGGAAGTGAAGCCAAACCTACTTCCAAAAAAAATAAATGGATACTAGATCATCTCCAATTCCTGACTCCGCACATGGTAGTTAGAACAACAACCTCAAATCTAGAGGTAATTCTCCAATAAACAACTTAATTGATGCAAATCTTTTGTTAAACAATCATGTTTTCCTGCCAAGGTACAGACCCTTCCTCTGATGAGAAATAATCTCTCAATGCATTTCTTTGACAAATAGCACTCATTGTAGCATTTCTGTTGTGGTTTGTTTGTAAGCGTGACAGGTTCACATTGTCTGCTAGACTGCTATCTTCACCCAGCATCATAGAGATGTAGGTACTACACTGTTTTGAAATAAGATAGTTGTGTAAACAACATGCAGCTAAAATTACTTTCTCACAATATTTCGGTTCTAAATTAATAGTAGTTAAAAAAACTCTGAACCTATTTGTAAGAATTCCAAATGCATTTTCAACTACACGACGTGCTCTGCTGAAACGATAGTTGAATACTTTTACACTCTTTTCAAGATTTCTGTGAGGATATGGTTTCATTAAGTTTAAGCTTAAGGGAAATGCATCATCACCAATGATATGGTAATTGCATGGGGACTCAACTCCTGGAAGATATCCAGCACCTGGTAAGTTGAGCAGGTTTTCATCTAAAGCTCTTTTTAATGACGAATTAGCAAAAATTCCAGCATCTCCACATCGTCCAGGAGCCCCAACGTCAACATAGACAAAGCGGTATTCAGCATCTACTAGGGCAAGAAGCACAATGCTAAAAAAGTGTTTATAGTTGAAATAAAGTGACCCACTACAGTCAGGTTGCTTAATTGAAACATGTTTGCCATCTAGTGCTCCCAAACAGAATGGATAATTCCATTTTTCTTCAAAGGCTTTTCCAATCAATTTCCATTCTTCTTCTGAACTAGGCATCTGAAAAGAAAAAATAATTTTTTGCAGATTCCAACAGAACAAAGCTCAGAAGCAGGAGAAGCTGATTATACTGATGAAGAGAGGGAGCTCAATGAAAATCAGACAGTAGAAAGTGGAAAAGCTCTAACGACAGTTTCTCCCCGACCCTTGTCGAGAATGTCCAATGATAGTGAAACAAGTTCTGAGACCAACATGATCAATGCAAGGTCAACGAAAAGGCCAACACAGCAGAAACTACCAGCTAAAATAGCAAAAAAAAGAAGAGAGGACAGAGAATTTGAAATACTGGAAGGGCTGCAACGATCAATTTCAAATGAAATCTCCAATGAAACTGCTGATGTTTCAGAAATTGAATCTTTTTGTCAATATGTTTCTAAGAGTCTAAAAAAATTCAATGAGAAGACACAAAATGTTGTTAAACATAGCATACAAAATTTGATATTTCAGGCAGAAATGGGCCTTGAGCCTATACAAACGGGGTCAGGATCAGCCATGCCAGTGGCACCTCGGCCTGTGTATCATCACCATACACAACCAACACATGTCCCTAGCAGCAATAGTGAAACTTTTTATGAAGCACTCCATGACTCTGCTAACATGGGCTGGTAACTAGATGTACACTTAACATCAAAGAAAGAAACAGTTTTCCTTTTTTCTGTTGAGTTTTCCTATGTTGTAATAACTTACTACAATAGCAACAAATTAAAATATGTTAAAAGTTCCTTTTTAGTTCAAAATAAATGGACCCCAGTCATTTGTTGCTTTACCTTCAGATATTCTTCCTTTAAGGTTTCATACAAAACATCACAAGTCTCTTTCACAATTTCTGATACTGTACTTCTGCCCATTCTGTATGAGAGACTTAAGCTCTTGAAAGTCTCACCTGAAAAAGTTTTTGTATAATTAAGTAGCTTGGGCACACTATAATGGGTGCGAATTTTGATATTTCTGCTTGAACTCCATGGGTGGGATTTTTGTAAACCCCCATTGATTAACACACTTGGCTATGCATTGGAAAGGCTTTTAAATTTTACTGACAGTGACCCATGGTTTGACCATTTGACCTTTATCCAGTGAGTGATGTACAGGGGAAAAAATTAAAAATTTGGAGTAAAACACAATGTGGAGACATTTAAAATCGAATTCTGCATCTTGTTATGCATAAAAAGGTTTTAAAGTCGAAAAATTTTGAGGAAATTGAAGAACTTAGCCTTTTAAACTTTCTACAACGTGAACAGCTTAACTTTGATAGCAGTCTCAAGATATTACACAAAAATGGGTAAGCCCCATTTTCTATTCTTTTATTAGAAAGTTTCCTCCCATATCATATTTTTAACCAAACGTGAGGAAACTGGAAGAATTTTTCATACAGCTCATTGAAATGACGTGCAAAACATAAAATTTCCTTTACTTTTGAGTTTGTATAAAAACTAAAACCATATAAGTGTTACTCAACAGTCCACAAAAGTAACCCCAACACCTTTA
Organism: Zoanthus sansibaricus; assembly: GCA_026122405.2. NCBI lineage: Eukaryota > Metazoa > Cnidaria > Anthozoa > Zoantharia > Zoanthidae > Zoanthus > Zoanthus sansibaricus. The sequence goes on from JAPEIX020008300.1 coordinate 5,631, forward strand.
TCCACCTATTCTCGACTTTTTCGGTATATAATTAATCGGAACCCATTCAGGCCTAGGAATCTATCAACATCGTAACTTCTCACATAATTTAAACAAAACAAAAAAAGTAACTGGTAATGAGAAACAAGGAATTGATCAAGTGGATTAAACTGTTGGAGTTGAAAAGCCATATTCTCCCAAACTGTTTATATAGAAAGCATGGAGCTCAGTTGGGAGAATTTACCAACACGTCATTTGTCGTGTTTGGGGCTTAAAGGGTTAAACGGAATTATTTGAGTTGATGAATCTCTACATAGCCTGGCGTATAGCAACACGCCGGATTAGCTCGCTCCGGGTAATTATTAACTAAAGAAAGGAAGAATGTTATGGGTGAACAAAATTAGGCCGAGCATGAGTTTGCACAGTGAAATTGTCCGAAGTAAGTTGTTACCTGTTGCTAAAAATCTTAACGTGACGGCCAAACGCTTTTCAGCAACCACAGACGCTCTCATCTTTGTATTTTGCTTCGAAATCCGCGGACCCACGATCTGTAGAATCTCGTCAAAAGTCTCTGGTAGCATACGCATGTACGATTTGTAAACTGGGGTGTCTTCAAGCGCCAGCTCTTTTACTAAATTGTCATATACCCCGTGGGTATCCCTTCTCAAAATCCAGGTCTTTGACCACATTTTCCTATTTTCCCACCGTCTCGATTCAACGCGCCTTCTTAAACGTCTTAAAAACAAAATAACAGCTGCAACAACCAAAAGCCTTCGTCGTTTTCGTTTAGTTGGCGCCATTTTCAAACGAAAAAGAGCGGGAATCGTAAGAAAAAAATCGCTAAGTGTGGCCCCATGCACTCCTGGCGAAATTCGCAAGCGAAATTCGCAGACGATGAAATTCGCTGCGGTCGGCGTGCAAATTCGTCTAGTGTGTCCCCGGCTTAAGAGATAAGAAAATGTTTCTTTTTGTCTTTGTTCTTGTGTTTATTTCACGCATGTTCACACTTGGATTTTTCTGTGCTTGTGCTTGTTCTTACATTCTCGCCAATGTTAGCTTTGTGCTTTGCCTACGGTGATGATGACATTTTAAACCTAAACTTGATTTCTTTAATTTAAAGGAAGTGATAAACTACATTGCTGGTAGTGAAGACAACATCGTAAAGTTGACCGATGACAAAAGCAAACTCATTGAATATACTGCTAAATTAGTGAGCGCAGCTTGCCCTGGAAAAACTTTAGGTAAATATGACTTCAAATATTTGTGTTAATTCTCGTTTATAATTTAAAAACCAACACAAACTATGGGTAAAAAGGAGTGTGCTCTTTGCTAGAACCAAGTGTAGTGACACCTTTCATTGCTGTTGGACAGTGACCAGAACAAGTAATTAGTAATTAGGGTGTCGTGAATGGGTTTATCAACCGCATGTAGCTTGCGAATTCCTCTTTTCTATTCATTAATTTTATTTCAGTTTAGTTAGTCATGGATTCATAATTAACAAACAAGGTCGGTCTCCCTATAAAGAGTGGGACTAAAAGCTTTTTCATACCTTTTTGAATGAAATAGCAGAGACTAAGCTTGTACCCTTAAAGGCCTTTCACATTCTATTGAAATAGCAGATAAGCATTAGTTAGTTTATAATCAGATTAATTGACATTATTCTTTTAAAGATTATCTAATACTTGAGATGACGATTTGATGGTACATTCATTTAACGATTTACTCATATTCCAATAAACCAGTAATGATTGATTGGCAAATTCTGGTGGCATAAATCATCTGTTACTACGCTCATGTAGATACCTTTTGTTGTCCAGCTGCAGCTCAAGGGGGATTAATAGTGTCCTCGAACTTTATTCCTTGATATGTAGAAGGCAAAACAAAACAAAACACAATTGATTCAGGATGATTAGGGTTTAAAAGCTGTCAACGTGTAATTATAACTTTAATGAAAAGTTTAATTAAACACTAACATTTTATGTTGTTAACAGAGCCTTCCTACAAGGCGAGTGATCAGGTGGATGACATCAAACTGTTGGACGAAATGGAGGACAGCCTGATGCAACCATATATCAGCTAAACACCTAATAAATGCTTGACGCTTACTCAGTATTCCTGATAAACAGAACATTTATAGTTTTGTCTAAAATTAAAATTTCAACATTTTTAGTTTATTTTAAGCTGGAATACGAAACCCTGTTTCCAAAGAGTATAAATTCTGTGACACCTCATGCATGAAAACATTTAAATCAAAGTTATGAAGGTAATGTTTGTGTCGTTTCATCAGTAAAAAGAGAAAGTAACATGGATTTGAACTTGGCAAAATAGTTTGTTAAGAATAGGTATACGTTTACATGTAATATATATAATATTTTAAAACTGGTGATTGTACTGAAAACTTATCATGATTTGTTGAGATCAAATGTTACAAACAATAAAGTTTGGATGTTTAATCTGATATTGGTTTGTGTTTGTTCTGAATTTTGATAACATAAATAACAATAATATTTAAGAATGGTCTTCACTGTCTGCGCACGATTGAACAAATGTGCTATGGCCCCAGCCCACAGCTGTTCAGGGGAGCAATTCATTTTAATGGGTTCATCAGTGACTTTCAAAAGTATACAGCAACCCATTATGAGATCGGAATTATCCTTTTAGATAAAATTTCTATAGTCGCATTATATTTCCTCTCAGGCATTTTTAGTCAAAACATATAAATAACAGAAGATGGTGTGGTAAAAAGTTTGAATTCAAAAAACCTTTTTCCGTTTGAAACAAACCTGTACACTCATTGATGTGCTTATAACAGTGAAATGACTAAGTGAAGAAATTACCTAATTGTTTCTGATGAATATCTACAAAGTAATAATCTTGAACATTACAGAAAGTGTAGATTTAACAAATTCGATCACCTCATCATTTTAATGTGAGTAAACTTTCTAATCAGTTTGGTGGTTCTCGCTTATGCGCGACACAAAAAGTTTATTATCCAGAAGTCCAAAAAAAACTAAAGCAATGAAAATTTGCTCACTGCAAAACACTGACCATAAAAAAAACGTTTTGTGCAGAAACATCAAGGAATGGATCTAAATTATGGCCAAACGAACGAACTATTGCCACAATATGATATGCTGCGGGTTAAGACAAACTAGTTTAACATTCTCTATAATTCTTTAGGAAATGTAACTAAAAAATAGAAAAAAATAGTATCAGAAAAACACTGAAAAAGAAAGGAAAGGAGGTAATACAGAAGAGGATGGGAAACGGTTCATACCGAAAAATTAAAGGAAATCAAAGGCTCCTTGGAGCCAACTCATTCATGTTTGTTTGTGCGCTATACCATGGTATATTCTTGAGCATTGGGGCATACCAACTCTCAGAGCGTTTCTCGCGGCCAGCTATAAAAATCTGAAGGGCCTCGGAGCGTTTTTAAAAGTGGGAGGGAAGGGAGGGGGAGTTGTGGACGTGTGAGGTGGAGTGTACGTGCGAACATCTTAATAGGAACAGAAATTAATTAAATCAGGGGGGAAAAGTGGGATGGGGGGTAATTTCCCAAATTGCTGACAAATTCAGAAGAGCTAGCACTACAAAGTCATACGGTCTGATTACAGGAGGGGTATAGTCCTATTGACCAGAATAAAAGATTAACGTAACACCAACCAAACTAATCAAAGCAGCTACGTAACTTATGAACCTGCCCATCAGAGACTTTGTTCAAATACTGGCGAGTCCTTGCTCTTAGGAATTTGTCTTTTATTTCTCAGGGAAAGGCGTTGGGGTTGAGAAATCTTTCTTTTGTAGTAATAACAGATCATTTCTGGTCGCAGCACAGGCTACCCTAAACAAGCCAGTACCAATCTTAGAGCTTCTAGATAAAATGTACAAATAGCTGTTTTTTCCGACTAGAAAACTGCAGTAATTGGCTTTTAGTTCTACAGTAGTGTGTCAGTATACAGTGTAGATGCTGTCAATAATAATAATAATAATAACACACACAGCACAAATGTTTACTGCTACCTGCTTTGCACATGTATATATGTTTGATGTCCCATATAGTAATATTTTTTTGATATAAGTGTACTATTTCCTTTGCACTTAGGCATTTTCTATTAGGAATACAATAATTATTATTGAATTCATCCATAACATAACTATTGTTTTTACAATGACCACTGATTAACAGAGGCTACAGCAATTGCTGTTAAACCAGCAGGCATTATCAGTTAATTAAATCTTGTTAGGTTAGTGTTGTTTTGCCTCCTTGATTGCATTGAGGTTTTTGGAGAACGGAGAATGCTGGCTTATTGAGCATCATTTGCTGTCATCACTGTTGGTGTTCATTATTCTTGACTATCTGATGATAAATTTGCTTTTGCATAGTACTAGGAAAGAAAACCAAAAATGGTGATTAGCAGGAGGTTTGAAAGCTTGTTCACATCGAATTAGGTGGAACTACCTTACACTAAAATCATCCTATTCCTCTTACCGAACTTAACTGATTTTTGTGCAAAGGAAACACAACTGTGGTATAGGTAAGGATTTTATAAATGCGGATTCTTTTTTTTTCGAAGATGTTATTAAATTTTGCACTGTGTCAGCTTCAACTAAAACAAAGGTGAGTGTTTTCAATGCGAAAATTAGAATTGTTGACAAAGGACTTCCACGAGTTATATCATTTTTTGCAGTTTCAGATGTTGTTGGGCTTATATTGGAATTTGCTACTGCAGATACATAATGTAATTCACCAATGAGGCCAATAGAAATATTTGTTGACAGGGGAAAAAATTGTATTTGATTCTGTAATGTAAATTGTCAACTTTAGAGCATTTGAGACGGATTGAATTATAATTGCATCAGCCCATGTACCTTATTGTTTCATTTTGTTAAGATAAACTTGCCAAGGGTACTCTATTGATTCTACAAATAACTGTACATGATCTATACGATGTTAAATACCAACAGTGCGCACACAAAAATAGTAATCAGACCCGAGTACCATACAACTGATGTAAAACAGAGCAAAAGAAGCAGTCTCCAGCACAACCAGTTTCAATTGCAGTTCTATCAAACTCAAAATAGTCTGGCGTGCAATATTATAATGAATCTGTACTTGTTGAAGAGCATGCTAGATTTACGTTTTCAGTATCACTGGAAGAACCTGGGTTCTTTTGTCATTCGTCTTGATACCCACAATGTATATAAACACATCAATTTAAGTTGCTTTAAACTAGTTCTATTTGTATAGAAAGACTAAAAACAAGCATGAGGTACTTTCTTGTATTTGGGGGTCCTTAGTCTTACAATAACAAAGTAAATCCAATACTGTTTATTCAAATGATGATTCAATAACTTATATTTACGATTTACTATAGCATACCATTCATTGGTTAAGTCGTAATAAGCACTGCTTTTGCAGTTAAAACATGCATGTATTTTCGAGGAGGGAGGAACAGATTTAAGGAAATGCTTGCGCAATGCGCTTACTACGTATACTCTCTTGCTCGTTCGCAAGACACGCTTTAGTTTAGCTAATGGAATGCTTGACGGTGCACTATATCTTAGTCTTTTCTGGTTAACTTTTATATTATAACCTCGTTGGGAAAAAAACAAAAATATCATAGCGAGATCTACACAGTGATTGCTCAATTACCTGAAATATTTCTGCGTGTCCTTTAGACTCACTTTCTGATGCATTCAATTTTGTGGTGTAGACCTGACAAAACGACGAAGACATATTACCAGACATGAAGTTGAATTCAGCTTTTATGAATTTGATAGTACCTTTGCAAGTTCAGCAAGAAGCTCAAGTTTGCGTATAATATATATTTAACCTGAATCCACAGGTTCTCTCTAAAGAAATCGATATTAATAGCCCGGCCAAATTTAGAAAGTGGGCTTAGTGATTCGGCGTATGTGTTGTTTGTATAATGAGCGAAAGCAATAATATTCAAAAATATTAAATGAATCAAACTCGAAACACGTACCTGTGTATACCAAAAGAAGCCGAGCATGTCACAAAATGGCGACCATCGTCGCACTGACATTCATTTCACGTGCTATTTCACGTGTGTCAGATGTGACGCAGTTCGCATGAAGTTAACTTCCGTCCACAGTCCACGGTCATTCATGTGCATGAATGAGTTAAAAATGACAATACCAGGAAGTATTTTTGGAATATGTCTGTATTAATTATAAAACAAAAATATTAAACTTCTGTAAAGTTAAAAGAGGGTTTTATTATTATGTCAAACAAAGTTTACATTTAAAGTTTACATTATATATTTTTATTTCATTTTTTTTCTCTCACAGTACAGTATCAAATGCCTACGAAAGAGGAGGACTGATTGCCTTAATAAGCCGTACCACTTCTTATCAGTCATCCTCGCAATTTCCTTTCTAAATATTTATGTAATTAATATAATTAATGTTTACCACAAAATGGCAAATAAACTGAAACTGAAATAATATAATTAGAGCTGTAACTATTACAGTGTAACAGTCAGATAAAACAAATTGAAAACAAAATAATTTGAGTGATGTAATGTATAATAGGCTGGAGTGTATTTTACAGGTTAATGAAAAACACTCTTAAATGGTACTACAGTTACAAACTATTATACTTAAGATATTGACAAAAATAAATAATAGCAGAGAAAAATTTATTTAAATTAGTTAACATTATTCATTACTGTAACATAATGAAAGAAAATGATGACCATGATCATGATAGCAGTTGGCTGGCTGTAAAGTCTGACATACCTACTGTATTTTTGCTTCTTTTTCTGTGGATTTGCTAAAAGCTTCAAATCATGTGTGACATTCTCGACCTTTATGTATGACAGAAAAAGAACTTAGTAACATTATTCAGACCAGCCACTAACTCCCACCGGAGATGGTTTAATGATATGCATGACTATAAAACAAGCAACCTCCAATCAACCCATTGTCATTTCCTCATTTGCTCATACCACTGCAATGAAGAACAGTGATCCTGGTAAAAACCACTGATAGCCGAGAGCAGGTGGCATGGGCAAGTGTAGTAGGCTGTTATGTATAGTGTACCTTTGATTTGTTAGAAGAGTGAGTTAAATTGGTTATCATTCCTTTGAAATATCCCTGCCACCTGGATCAATTCAAGGAGAACAATAATAATACAGCTCTTAAAAAACGCATTATACAAAAGTCTCAATGCTTTTTACATTAAAACTAATTATCATAAAAATCCTAATTTTAAAACTTA
>JAPEIX020008384.1:0-12846 GCA_026122405.2 Zoanthus sansibaricus
CAGTCAGATTTAAAGTCGTTAATGAGGAAGAAGTCAGTGCATATAAAACTGAAGTAGAAAACTCAAGGTCTTTAATTACACCTCATTTTGCATGGATTGCCTGATTCCTGGTTGTTGCAAAAACTAAGACCCCTGAAAATTAAGACCTAAGACCTAAGATCCGAAAACGAAGACCCGAAACGTACGACCCGAAAACGAAGACCCCCTTATTTTCTTTATTTTTGGGCTCTGTCGATGGTTTATCTTCTTCCGTCGAAAAAAAAAAACGATCGTAGCATAGTGAGGCTACACACTTCGTGTAAGCCACGCTACAAAAATACTAGATGTTTACTGACATTTGCTCTTTACGTGTTATGATGAAATAAATCAGTTCAATCTGTTGAGTGAAAACGTTGTACCGTAGTGGTAGATATTCTGTTTGTTGGGTTGGTTCGTTTTTAAAACAAGGATTTTAAGACAAGGTTTTCAGTTTCTTTCTCTGCAATTACTTTAAAATTTACTTATGGGGAACTTAACAAATGGTAAATGCCATAGCGTACACTGTTGAGTTATAGATGTATGTGGGAGGTTGGAGGTTGGAAAAATGACAAACTGAAGGGCAAAAATAAAGAAAATAAGGGGGTCTTAGTTTTCAGGTCTTAGGCTTCGGGTCTTAGTTTTCGGGTCTTAGGTTTCGAGTCTTAGTTTTCGGGTCTTAGTTTTCGGGTCTTAGTTTTCGGGTCTTCATTTTTGGGTCTTAGGTTTCGGGTCTTAGGTTTTGCAATGGTTTATCATTTGTTAGCGTTCGCAACTGGCAAAAATAAAGAAAATAAGGGGGTCTTAGTTTTCAGGTCTTAGTTTTCGGGTCTTAGTTTTCGGGTCATAGGTTTCGGGTCTTAGGTTTTGCAACGGTTTACCATTTGTTAACGTTCGCAACTGGCAAAAATAAAGAAAATAAGGGGTCTTAGTTTTCGGGTCTTAGGTTTCGGGTCTTAGGTTTCGGGTCTTAGTTTTCAGGTCTTAGGTTTCAGGTCTCAGGTTTTGGGTCTTCGTTTTTGGTTCTCAGGTCTTAGGTCTTAATTCTCGGGGGTCTTAGTTTTTGCAACAACCCTGATTCCTCCCTTAACTATGTTAGGCTTTACTTTTCAAGGCTAGCTTAACAGTAGGTTTTCCTTGGATGTGCAGTGAGAGTGATTTTCTCTCAATTAAGGGAAGATATTTCCTATATTTGCTTCAAATTTTATTTCTTTTACCTTTCAGCAGTTTACAAAGAGGTTCTTGGAAAGATTTATCATTGATAGCATATCATCCTTATAAAGCAAACTATTTCCCATTGTGGAAGAATATAATTGAACCCGAAATAAATCATATGAATTTGTATGAAAAACCTATAAAAGCTTATTGTTTTGATGGCTCTTCACATAAAATGTGACAAGTATTGGTAGCGTTATTGATGGCCCATTGCCATTTTTCATGTTTTGAGGGCCTGGGTACAAGTCCCTCAAGTCTCATATCCATATAGAAAGATAGAAAGAAAAATCCTAAAGTTTGATTTAAACTTGATCAATAGTATTAATGATTATAGCAGTTTTAAAATAAGAATTTCCAAAGCAATGTATTGCTTCCGGAAACATGTTTTTGTGTTTTATCAGTTGCTAACAAACATTTGTTTTCTATCTACAGTGAAAGTTCAAAAGTGAGTCACTATATTATAAACAATAAAGGAAATGTGTACCAGATAGGGGAACAGACATTTTCTGATTTGCCAGCTATCATTGAGTTCTACAAGAAACATTTCTTGGATACTACGACTCTGAAGGAACCAGTGAGTGACAGTTTTAAATTGTTACTACTAACAATTATATTTTAAAGTTCTTGTTTTATTTGATCAATGGGAAGAACTGTAATGTTAATTATATAAAAACTTTATTTAATGTCAGTTGCAAAGGAAGTGGTTGCCTGTTCTTCCTAGCCAAAGGCCAATGTTTGATCGTGCAACAGCTTGGATCTTGGCATGAAAGTTAAATTTGCAGAGGGAAAAAGTATCTGGAGAAAACCCCTCAGACTCAGATTGACATTCACAAATCTCAGTCTTTGTGCGGAGCCTGGGAATTGATCCTGGATCGTAGAGGTGGAAGGTCTGACTGATAACCGCTATGCTGACCTGACTCCCCTAATTAAAACTAAAATTTAAAAAAACTAAATTATTCTTAAGTCAGAATATTTTCAACCTAAAACAGGTAAAAAAATAAGAATATCTAGCGTCTGCCTGAAAAACATCATTCTGACTTATAGGAAGAGTGTAGTTTAGCTTGTCGAATGACTGAAGGCTGCTAACAAGTTGATTTACAATAAACTGAACCATTCTTCAACAAAGTCACTTGTGATAATTAGCAGTCTGCGAAGAATACAGGTTTTTGTGCATGCATGTAACCAATTGAAGTATCACATTGTCAACGTAAGTAATATGTGATGTTATGACAACATTCAGCTAACAAGATCTTTTAAACTATTTTAGGTTGTGCGAGAAGTTCCCAATGAAAGAGTTATTGCGGTTTATAATTTTAAGGGCAAGGTATGTCTTGTCTTTCAAGATTTTCAATAAGGGGCAGAAGTGGGTGAATTCTTGATTGAATATTTCTTAGTGGTAAGGTACAATGTTAGTTTGGTACACAACTGAAGGATAAACTATCTATGACTATCACTCTAAGTGTTGTCAGGAATTTACCAACAAAGTGCTATGAACTTTTGTAATAGATCAATTTAGAATTGGAATGGTATGATCAGATACCAGTTTGAAAACTTATGACAATGACATTGCACCAAAACTGATCTGAGCTACAGTGAAGCTCTCTATAGTACATAATCTAACAGTAGAACTTACTTAATAGTATATTTTAGGGATGAGAATAAATGTTTTAACCTTAGTTAAGAATAGTAATGACTGTGCCAGTCTCCATTATTGCAATCGCAGGACTGAATTACAATAGTGCAGTTCTACAATGTTGAACAGGATTGAGCATGTGAAGGTGCCACATACGGCTGTTATATAATCCATGCATGACCTCAGAGCACAACACCACACAGGGCTCGACACTAGCGGTAACCAACTAGCTACAGACTAGCAAAAATTTATTTTTGGCTAGTAGATTTTCTATTTCCACTAGCCAATTCGGCCAGTAAAGAAAATACCGGTTTCTGTGTTTATCAAGGAAGACATCTCAGAATTTCAACGAATGACTAGTAAAAGAAAATGTTTGGCTAGTAGCATCAAAGTTAACACTAGCCATTGGACTACTGTAGTAAGTTGAAAAGTTAGTGTCGAGCCCTGACCACATCCATTTGGTATTAGCTGTGAGTTGACTTTAAGGATGGAAGGAGGAAAATTGGAGTGCCTGGGAAAAACCCTAAGTCATATTGAAGTCAACCAATAGCTCATCCCATATATGCCCCAGACCAGAATAAATCCCTGGTCATGCTGGATCATTGCACCACCCTCATTGATGCAATACAAAGTGTGCTTGTTTTTTCTTGATGGGTTTGAGTACATTTTTTTATTGATCTGCTCTGACTAATGTGTGCTGCTGTATAAATGACTGTTGCACTCATAAATTAATTAAACTACCATTTTACAGTGTAAGTAAAATAAAACTTTTATTTCATTGTTTTTGTTTAGGATCCAGAAGATTTGCCTTTTAAGAAAGGTGACATATTAACAGTTATAAAAAAAGAAGAAGAAAATTGGTGGAGAGTGAGAGACTGCAGAGGGTGTGAAGGAATGATTCCAAAGCCCTACGTGATCCCAGTAAGAGAATTGTTGGCTGATAAATTTATCAAAAAGGCCAGACGTTTTTATTTTATGGTTTACAGTCAATTTGTTCAAAAGGTTTTGTAACAGGAACTGGAAGATGGAATTCTACAATACAACATATTCCTTACTTTCACAAGAATTGACTATAAATATTTTACTTTTATATAATATTTTATGTAACTTTTGTGCCAGCTCACACAATTAGTTTTTGTTTTTCACCACAAAATTGAAATTGCTGGGTTTCACGTGATGTCATGTTGGTGCCCTTAAACAAAAGAAGTTTGATGATTTCTTTTATTTAGGGGACCAATGTGCCAGTTTGTCTTTTCTCTTTTGTATCTCTTGGGAATGGGTAAAACTCCTGAATTGTAGTTTTTCTGTGTTTTTTCTAGAGAACTAAAAAAAGCTGCATTATGTGTGTATATAGTGTTTGTTGTTTAAGGTTACAAATAATTTATTATGTAAATATATCTATATGTTTTATGTATCATTCTCACTTAATTGGCTGTTAGGATTCACGTTTCACAGTGATCACATTATATATTGTCAGCCATTTGCCTGTAAAGGCAATAGCTTCATAGTATTCTATGATTGCAACCTTCATTTCTTTCATTACTTCGGTTGATTGGGGTGCCTTTTTGTACTGTAGCTGAAAACTTGAGACTTCTTCGGCTTATTAAGGCATTTTTGTTATAATCATTGGTATTATCTTTCTTATCACCAACAGCATCCCCATACAGATTCCTCACCTGCAGCACGACCAGCTACTGGGGGTGATTCAAACAAATTATCATCGGGCAGAGAAAGTCAACGATACAGCACAGATTATAATAACCCTGCTGCTAAACCTGTTTCAGTTCCGGTATGTTCTTACTAGCTATCCTCACAATACATTCGTACATCGACAATAACCCGGCTGCTAAACCTGTACAGTGTATCAACTACGGTATTTAATAACCTCACAACGCAGTGGTGTATCAATTTCATTTTTCTGATGCAAACAGCAATTTTCACCTGCAAATGTTACAATTTTAATGGAATATAAAGCTGGACAAGAGTATAATTATTAACACTGTTTGTAACTAACTTAGACATGACTCTTTCTAATTCACATACTGTATTTTCTTACACTAAAGAGAATAAATTATTTGATATCAATTACGATTTATGAAGAAACAATTGGAGGGTATTGCTAGTTTAAAAAATGACTATTTCCTTCTCGTGGCATTTATCAGCTCTTCATGTTTTTCAACCTTGCTTCTGTGGGAAAAAAAGTAAATTGTCTTCGCTGATGTTATTTTTCCAAAAAGTTAGTATTTAAATCAAAGTTTGTATCATGTTACACTTAAGATTCAAATAATTATGCTGCGTAAGGTTCTCATTTTGTTCTTAAAGCATGATAAATCTCCCTACAGTATCTCTGCTAACTTGATAAGTATTCGCATTTGTTTCATCATAATTATGACAATTTTCTACTGATCCCTCTAAAATACATCTAATGTAAGCTCACAGTTAACATGTTTAACAAACACCATCTCGCTTCTTCACAGTAATGTATGTGGTTAACTTAAATAGAAAGATTTAAATATTAATCTTACAACAATGCTTTAAAAGTTAAAATCATAAATTTGTTTGCTATTGTCATAAAGACTAAAGAGCTTGCTGCATGCCTAATAAAATCGTTAGCTTATGATAATTTAATATTTGTTTTGTTTTCTTTTTACTGTCAGATTATTGTTAGGTTATTTTTGGTCAAGTCTTGAAGTAATTTTTATGTTTAAATTTTAAATATTTAAAGAGAAAGACCAATTTGAAGATCTTATATGTTCAGCAAAGTTGACGTCGCTTTTCCAGTTTACACTAAAACTAAGCCTTATCAATTGGCTTAACGATACGGTACGATTGCTGTTGCTGTATAGAGTTATTGTTTTGAACTTTTTATTTTACATGATACATTCAGTTCTTTTGATATTAATTTTATTTACCATAATTTTATTCAAAAAAAGAAACGTAAACGACCATTGTGCATCACCATGGTGCTTAACGTCAACAGGTTGGTGCGCAAGGGATCTTGAATGTAAAAGTTTACCCAAGGTTCTTGCGTACTATAAATATGCCGTGTATTATCAAAGTTAATGAATGCATGCATGCGCGTACTTTTCCGCTTGTGTTGTTGCCAAATTGTAATTTGTGACTGAACTAAAAAATATAACTAAGCCCAATTTATACATATTGTTTTTCTTCGAAAGCCCTAGAGATCAATGATTTCATAAAAAGTGGTTTTATTTTGTATTTTCTGCCTTTCAGTAGTTTTCAGCAGTTTACTGTTGAATTGTGAATTGAAAAAAAGCAAAATTTATTCCGGGAATTTGGGTTGTAGAGCACAATAACATGAAAACAACTTATCTTATGCAAAATATATTTGGAGGTTACTTGCAAGTGACATGTTTTGATATGCACTACTGTTTGGAGTCTAAAAAATCACAAATTGAATGAAAATAAGAACTTATAAATTATTTGCTCATCCTCATAAAACGAAAATGTTTTTATCGAACAACGATCTTGTGTTAACTGAAAAGCTATAATGGTAATATGAAGAAAAGCTGGAAACAGAAAGTTTTAACAAGTCAAGCAGCTTTAAAAGCTCAGTCTGTTTTGGACGGAAAGAAGAGAACAGTCCACAGGGATTGGATGTATGAGATGAAAATATCACAATTTTATCCTTGGCAGTTGAATTGAAAATGCCAGTTTTTAACCTTAAAGACAAACTTCGCTGCTGATGGACATTGTGTGATTCCAGATGAGATCGTACAATAGTTTTTCTTTGAGTAAGCCCTAAAACTAAAAAGGTGAGTATTGCCTGAGTAATGGATTGTATTTTCTTGATATCAGAGAATATATGAATTTGTTAAGTTGTAAATTAAAAGTGATGGCATTCCAAATAAAAGATATTGACATTAAGCACTTCTAAAGCAACTTCTTGTCAATGTTTAGACTGTCACGTCAGGTCTGCCGATGTTATGGTTATTACAATTGAGAATGCTCTCCAAGGAACAAAGTGATGAAACAATTGGTTTGGTAGAGTAGTATCTGACAAAATATCGGTTTTCATAAAATGCCATAAATATGGGAAAAAATTACAAAAACAGTTACTTTGTAGGAACATAACTTTAACTACAAGGCCCATATTATCAGGGAAACTCGTTCAGCAAAGCCCTTTAACCGGGCGAGATCCCGTCTTGTGTGTATTTTGATACAAAAATATTGTTTCGTTTGTGTAGAGTGCTTGCAACTGTCTATCGGATTTTTCGCCAAGTGGTCAGACAGATAAGCACTCATAAAAATTCCGATGGGAAACAGATATTGTGCATGGAAAAATTAATTAATCCTTTTCTGGAATAAGCTTTATAACGATAAAAGGCAAGATTATTAGCTTCTGACGTGCCGTGTTTCACGATTAACGATCTCGTTATCTGTGCTAACGAGCCAACTTAATTCTGTGACCATTTACGTCTCAGTTGCCGGGACAGGGCTCTCCCATGTAAACGTTCAAACAAGTTCTGGCATCAGGCTGGCTGGCTGCGTACAGACAGGCCGATAGAGACGGTGGCTGCGTTATAATTAAGGAAAAAAAGTATATTATGTCGTCGAAAACTTGCTTCCATAATCCTCGAAAACGGGCTCTTATGAAAAAACAACTAAACCTAAAAATAAAACGAACTAAGTTTCATCTTGTGAAAATACAAACCAATAACTTACACGAGATGTTTTTCTTCTCTCCCCCTATCCGTGTTCAGGTTTGTTTCAGCTGCCATCCGTACATGTTTAAGTCAAAATCTAAACATTAAAAGATAAAATGAATACATTGTCAGAGGGGTCAGTAGTTGATATAAAATCTTAAATATTCAATACGTTTTTGATATTAAAAAATGTTACCGTTAAATACCATTCGTATTACTCGATTATCCGAAGAGCTTAACAAATTAAAAGGATGCCCGAATGCTTGTTGATATCTGCTCATTTTTACGCTCTGATATTGTCGAAATTAACCTAAGTTTAAAAGAAAATTTGATTTTAACGGTACGTTTTATTGATTCACAACATTTTGTTGTTGGGAGAAGTTATCTTGCTATCAAAACTTTTAAAATGAAAATAAACTTGAAGGAAAACGATTTAAAATATTTGCAAAGGACTTAAGGACAAGTCTAACACAACTTACTGTACCTGACAACAAACAAGTATGGCAAGGGAAGACAGCGGAAATTTTTTACCCACGACAGGGCCTGGAACCGAAATCTGGGTGCCGAATAAGTATACTTGTTTTAAACTTTTAGTCTAACAAGTTGATTTACTTGCATTTAGGGGACCTGAACTCCAAAAGTATTTTTTGATATGTAAAACTACATCTGTTTGAGTTTCAGAAATGTGTTTTTATACCGATTTCGCGGTCCGTGTCCTTAGATATAAATAAAGAGTGTGCTAGGAATTGACTAAAGAAGACGCCTTACTTGCTCCCGCGATATAACAACATCATCACGATATGACGTCACGACGTTAAAATGTTACGTTCCATTGTTTTTGACAATCTGTCAACATTTTGCGAAGGTGATTTTTAGGCAAATATAACTTTATACAAATGAAAGCCTCTAATTTATAACTTCACAAAAATTTCCAATGATAAGCACAGTACGATTTCACGTTGTGACGTCAGGAGCTTTGTTCTGAGCCCGCGTTAAAAGTGCAGTATGACGCCCTACTTAATGTTTTACTTGCAATTTTTGTAATAATGTTTTCAAAATACTTTCAAAATCTACATTTTTCGAATCTCAAATATATGCACTTCACCATATCAAAATATTACTTTTAAGTTCAGGTTCTCTTTGAATTTATTTGAAATTGGTATTTTCGTATACCTTTTAAGTTTTCATATTTTGTATGAAAAGGAATCTCATTTGGCTAGTAAAAGAACAGAGGGAGGCAATTAGTGTTGGTTGTGGTATGTGGTGGGATAGTTCGCTTAGAAATCAAAACAATTCAGTTCTACTGAAATTTATTACTGAGCGTTGTTAAATCACAAGAAAAGCTCTGTCAGGGCTTTTTGGATATATTTAACCTGTTGAAAAACTTAAAATTTTAGGAAATGAAATTCCATGGTAAATTATCTTACCTTTCATTTACATCGTTTTTCAATAGCCGTTGAGTATGCAGGAAGAAGACTCAAACTGGAGTTACATAGCAATTATGGATCACATTATTCCGTATGATGAAACACGACTGTCGTTCAAGGTACAAAGACTTTGAAACTCATTAGTGTTGTAATATTCCCCAACGACATAATTTAATTTTCATTTCAGTTTATTATTTTCCTTTTTATTATTAAAAGAAAGGTAATGTTTTGAAATAAATTTGTGTTGCAAAAGATATTGCAAAATGTTTGCGTAAAGATACTAGCGAGGAGACTCGGGGAAACATTGCCACTTATTTAGAGTTCGGCATCCCTCCACTTCTTGGATTTAATGTGTTCATGACGTACACAACATCGTAGTTTGAATTAAAAACATAAACACATGAAACAGAGATAGCACAGTAAAGCAAACAGCAATTTAGAGAAACTGCCAGCTGGCCGTAGAGGTGGAAGGCGCGACTGATGACCACTACGCCAACCTAACTCCCAACACTCAGGGTCTTAAATTAATTTAGAAAAGGTGCTGCCATTTGAAAATGGTTAGACCTTCACGTCTTCTCTGATAAGGAAGTTAAACCGTTGGCCCTCGGAAACATATCTTTGTGTTAACGTGTGTGTGTCTGTCATGTTAAAGGTGTCTGTCCACTTTAGAGTGGTAAAGACGGTGCCCCCAATCAGTAGACTTGACACCCAAATAAAATTGTTACTTACTTAAACAATTGTAAAAGTTAAGAATTCAGTGAGGCTTAGAGCTACTGTTAAAAATTTGTAAGAACTATCCAAGCTTTTGCCGATCTACGGCATCTGGAAATGAATAATCAAAAGCGTAGCGGACTTTGAAATACCGACTAACACGATCGACCGTAACATAGATAATATATCTCAATATCATTATAAAATACTGGTAAAACAAATAACATAGCTATGATAAAACAATAGAAAATTGTAATAAGAAGACAATAATTCAGAATAAAAGTAAGCTTAATTCAGTAAGTTCTGCTCGTAACTTTATGGTGAGTTGAAGTTTGCGGATAAAAAAGGGTTCATGGAGACGTAAATGTATGGAGTCAGGTCAGTCTTGGATGATTACACCAATGAAAGTTTAGGAATCGATGTTTTTTTTTTGTGGCATGTGATGAGATGTTTATAAACAGAGGACTTAATATTAATTCCTTTGGCATTTCTTTTTTCATATTGTGCCTCATATACATGATCCAGCAAACATATAATTATGTTAGATCAAGTTTGTAGCCTCATTTCAAGTTTTGCCAGCTGAAAATCACTAACATATTGAAATCATGTGGGTGGGGACTGGAAAACAGTGAGTTACCATGGGAATATAACTTTTATTGCCTTAAGGTGTGTTTCTTGGAGAATTATTAGCATAACAAATTTCAAGTGTCTGTTCTGCAAATTGACCGAGATAGCTCTATCATCAGGCGTCTCATTTGCATATTTTACACATTTTTCAAACTTAAATATCTCCAGAACTAATGTAAATATTTGCAAAAGATAAACAACATTTTTTATTTTTTCTTGGAATTCTATGTGATACTCCTAAAAAATTAAAGGGTAAAGTTTAATCATAGTACCACTTTAAGGATAATTTGATTGACATAATCAGTGAGTTTCCAAAAAGGAAATTCAAGCCAAGTACATGCAGTTCTTAAGATATCGTGGTTATGAAATAAGTACTCAAAGCAGCTGACTGACAAAACCAGTAGTGAATCCGCTGTTTATTTTCCAAATTATCTCCATTCCTTCTCACGAACAGTATTTATCTAATCTCTCTCGTATATTTATAATAAGCACTTTATTTAGTTGTCAGGTCTTCTATCTCGCCAAAGGCTGACTAATTGGGGACACCATCTTTAGCACTCTAAGGTGGACGGAGACCTTTTACATGACAGACACACGTACACACATAAACACATATATGTCCCCGTGGGCCTACGGTTTTATGTCTTTGATTTATATCAAGGTACTCCAGTAGCATATGAGTGGAAATTAATATTTACTTGACAAATCCATGTTCAGTTGAGTTTTGTTTTCTTTTGCAGAAAGGAAATTGGATTAAAGTCTTGAGAAAAAACGACGATGGAACTTGGTTTGGACAATTGAATAATCGCACTGGACATTTCCCATTTACTTATGTTGAGCGGATCACATCTGATGCTTTGTGGAATGGAGTTTGAACGACCATTCGGATTCTGTGTCTACGAAAATAACCTCAGTTTGAATGTTGAAATCTCAGTAGAAGACGTACAAGATTTTACCTCACATCGCTTTTCACCTACGTTTTCAAGTCATTAGAGCTATTGAGTTCTTTTTTTTAGCTATTGTTGAAACAACAGAGAGTTACTCAATCAGATATTGAAAATGAACTAAGGAAATGATAACTTTATAGGATCTCCTCAACCACAGATTTTTTTGTTTATGTACACAGTTCTTAGCAGGATAGCATTTTAAGTTATAAGTATTTTTAAGCGCACTATCTCAGGGCTCGAAATTAAGAAAATTTCATGGTTGCATTTTTGCGACTGGTTGCAAAATTTTAGTCGCAAAATTAAAAAAAGTTGAAAAGTAGCAACTTCTGGCTGATAATTTTTACTTTACTTTACTATCTCTAAGAGATCAAGATTGGTCGCGAAATTGCGACCACTATTGAAGTTTTAGTCACAAAAGGAAAAAGAAAGTCGCAAATGCGACCATATCGGTCGCAATTTCAAGCCCTGTATCTCAATATGTTCTCTATCTCTTGATAAAATAACCAAATTTTTAGTTGTTTGGTTGTTCAAAGTCTTGTTTATTTAAGAAATTTGGCATTCTACTTTTTGAAAATCTTTTTGGAAGGATGGGTTTCAAGTTATAATGACCTGAAACTTTCTAAGATGTCAGTGCCGGTTAGTTTGAGAAAATCATTGTGTCATTCTTGTCAGATATCGACTCAATAAACTGAACTACAAGTTTTCAGAATTTAGTCGCCAAAGGAAAAATATTAGACGCATTTGCGCTGGTAGTAGATGCAATTTCATGCCCTGGCATTGTAGCAGATGTTAATAATTTGATAATGAATCAGTGTAAACGATAATTAAAGGCACCGGTACGCTTCTTTATTTTTTAAGCACTTATTTTGTTACTTAGAGTTAGAGGCTAATGTGAGTGTTTTGTTTACAAATATACGTATATGGTGGCAACACAATGAACGATAAATATGTTACACGAAGCGAAGCCGAGTGCTTTATGGATAATTATGCTTTTGGAGTTAGTTTTCAGGCCACTGCGTGCGTCTGATTGTAAGCAAAACACAAACCGAAAGTCCTCAACTCTTTACTATGCAATCTGGGCTCATTGGCACTGCATTGTACGGCGCAGTAAATGAGTTCACACAAGAAACCCAAATTTCAAACATGGAAGCAACTATGCATTTGAGAGCCACTATTAATCTTGATTCGAATTTAACAGATATTTTTTAAGAACGAATTATGCGCAGTAATATGTCACCGAAGATGGTCGTTTAGCCTAAACTTGTATAAGGCACGAAATTTTGGACGTGTCGGTAATTTTTTCAAAAAGCCCTGCAAATTAGTTGAGTGTATAGTTTGATTAATGGAAACTTTCGCTGGAGTTAAAGTTCAAAAAAATCGATCTAAGTGGTATTCAGCAGTTTGAATTTATTGCTGAAGACTCGGCTATTTTCAAACAATTTATCAAATACTTCGTGCGAACAGAAATCTGCCCCTAGGTCCAGGGGTAAATTCAGCACGCTTTGTAAATAGCAACTGGTTTGCCTCCTACCAGTTAGTATTCTTAACTGGGGGAGAGGGGGATTTTAACATGACACTGAAAAGCCCCTCGGGGGAGTTGTCAT
>JAPEIX020008462.1:0-12842 GCA_026122405.2 Zoanthus sansibaricus
TATATGGATGTGTACATATGCGTATGTATGTGTGTATATTTTACTTTTACTATTAAATGCCTGTAGTTTTTATATATATATCAGTATCTGAGTTAATATGTGATTGACGAAAAACTGTAAATTGTGTAAAAAAGCTTTCTACCTAGGTTAGCCTCAGGTTATTGTAGGTAGCTAGTACCTATCAGCATGTTCTTTTTCTGATTAAATGCAAACTGTAAGTTGAAATGTAATGGTACTGAATAAAAATGTATGTATAGATGTATGATGGTTTATTACAATCGCACTATTGTCAGTTATTGAGTTTCAATAATAGTTCACAACTAAATGGTAAATAATATTATTTCACAAAACATACCGAGTACATGATCCATGTCCAGAGCTGTAAAGGCAGTTCCTTGTGATTTTGACCAGATGTGGTACATCAGAGAAGAAATATATGTACCGACGTCGTGCATATAAGTTTATTGTTCGATGACAAAAATCATCCCAATCATTGTTATCCAGACGTTTGTGCATTCGATAGAGCCTCCTATTTGGTGATGCACCATCAGAGGTACTAGCAATCACCCAAAGGTTGTAGGCTAATTTTAATAAACCTATAGCTTCCCAGAATAGTGGCATTAGCTGATGGGAGCTAACCCCATTTGTAGCAAAAATATGCCAGACTGAACTTCAGCTCAGTGCAAATGCCCCTGACGAAGAAGACCAGAGCATTGCTGGCAATCTTGTCAACTTTTTCAAGTGTTCCAAAGTTTATGTCTGGATCTCCCAGGTCCAGAAAGCCAATCAGTTCTCCAGTAACCTTGTCAAATACAAGGTTTGACATGATCTTCATCTCATCAAACAACAGTACAATGTATCTTTGGACATCAAAGTAGTTATTTATGGAATCCTTCAACTCTTTGATTACTTCTGCTAGGAATCCAGCCTTTGGGCGGATACAATTTCTATAGTCCTTGAGAGTTCACTGACTTGGAAGGACAAGAATCTTACTCGTTCTACTTCTTCATAGCAGGCTGGTGATTTTGTAGCAAGAGATAAATTTTCTGTTCTTGCCAAAATAGTTCCATAAATGGGATAATGTTCCTGTCTGATTTAACAAGAATACTGGTAATGTCCTCAACTGGTGATCAACTTGAACACTTGATTTTTGTATTTCATGCTTCATTTCCAGAAGTTTTTGCTCAAGTTCAGCACATTCTAACCTCTGCATTTGCAGTGTCAGCTCAATTCGCTCTGGTGCAGTCTGCGACACAGGTGAGAATAAATGTGCTGGCTCAGCTAGTTTCTTTTGTTTTGTCTTGAGCCTGAGTTAAGATTTCTGGGAATACTATTTACGACTACAACACTGTCTACCATGTCCAAACAAAACTGCACAACGACGAGATCTCCAATATTCTTGATGTGGAAATGAACTGTCATCATCATCATCATCATCGACAAAAAGAGGACCAACAGACTTTGGAATTACATGATGCACAATACTGCTTGACAAAAATTCAAATAGTTTCACCCCGGGACAAATAGAAAGTGTACTGATACTCCTTACAAGGTCAGACACAGTAATGTTAGTAGCTGATCTCCAGTTTGATGTATACAGTTCATGATCATCTGGTAGGAGCCATCCATAAACATAAATAGTAAATCCCAGACTATCATCAATCAGAATCTCAATTTCTGGATGAGTAACTTGGGAACTATTTTTCTTTAAAACAAGTTTGTCCTCTAGTTCCTCGAGAATCCAACCGTTCAACGTTTTTAGTCTTTTTACTCTAAAACAGAGGTCTTTTGAAGCTTCGATAATACTTCTTAGAGTTCTCTGTTACGGGGTTGCCATTTATCACAGATCTCGTAGGACGTGCAGGTGATTTTGTTGCATCATGTCTTCTCTTTGGCATGTTCAACGTTGGCAAGGCTCCAAACTTTGGTTTCTTTTTCACCATCTTTTCCGAACAAACTAAAATAAATACAAAAAAGAAATTTTAAAACAATGATTAGAGTAAAGATTTAAAGTTTAAACAACAACATCATAAACAACAAATTTATTCTAAGTAACAGCAGAAGTACTTACATAATTCTACATCCTCAGGTTTGAAATGTTTCTCACAGGTAAACACCTTGTGAGTTTCGATCTGTTTTTTGAAATCTTTATCAATAGTTCTTGTCTTCGTGATCTCACTCAGCCACTCTTCTCGCCACTTCTTGTATTCAGCATTTCGTGCAGAAAGCAGTTTAAAGATGCGGATTCCTTTCGTCGTACGGCATGTACCACAGCCGAAAACTGAACAGTTATCGCCGGGCATTTTACTTTCGAAATACTTAACTTTAGAAGACCATTCCAGACAACAGAACTACAATTATTAGCCTTTAAAACACGTCAAATGACTATATCTTCGCCTAGAAACGACGCCATTTTGAAGTGAGTGTGCACAATCATTGTCACGTGATTTGGAAAAACTCAAACAATAACCTCTGTCTTTGAGGTTTGCCGGTCTTCATAACCAGTCCCCTCCACTAGCTATGCTGTGAAAGAACGAACACGAGCACAAAGAGGAGCAGCGGTGCATTATTGGAGAACCCAGGGAGATGTAACAGTTAGATTAGAAGATGGCTGCAAGTTCATTTACTCCAAAGACAAAGAAAGACGTATGCTACAAGTTAGTTTCCTCTCTTAAGCAAAACTTCATTGGACTATGTGGCGTCAACTAATTCTTAACGCTAATGAACATTACAAAAAAATTGCAAAGTTTTGTAACAAAGCGATACCAAAACCAATTAGGGCAAGAGATGTGCAAACAAGACTTCAGGTTGACTTAATGGATATGAGACTAAAGGAGTTATCAAAGTCAGTGGCCTGAAATACAGATACATTCTTTCAGTAATGGATGTGTTCAGTCGACTTATTGGTTTCGACCCCTTAGAACAAAAAGTATCAAGGAGATTTAGAATCAGTGTGATAGAGGGGACCAGTTCAAAGGAGTTGTCACAGAGCTTTCCCGTCAGATG
This sequence comes from Zoanthus sansibaricus, assembly GCA_026122405.2. Lineage (NCBI taxonomy): Eukaryota > Metazoa > Cnidaria > Anthozoa > Zoantharia > Zoanthidae > Zoanthus > Zoanthus sansibaricus. Next base: position 3,007 of record JAPEIX020008462.1, read on the forward strand.
AATATCAAAATAATTTGTAGTAGTCCATATCATCCATAGTCCCGGGAAAAAGTTAAAACCTGCTACAGAACTTTAAGATCAAAAATTGAGTAAGAACTTGTTAAAATGGGAACAAAAGGTGTAAACTGGGCAAAAAAACTTGTTAAGTACCACCGAATTTTTAACGAGGATCCAAAAGAAGTACTAGCATACAAAACACCTTTTGAAGTGTACTTTGCAAGAAAATTCAACTCATACAACACAGCAATGGCCGATAAAGAGCTGTTTGAAAACTATGGAAAATGTTATGCATCAAAAAATGACCGAAGAAGGTGCTGCAAGCATGCCCTAATAGCCTAATAGAAGGCGATAAAAGCAAGTGATAGATGCAGCGAGAGAATTTCGAGGGGACATTTACGATTCCATCCATCCTCAGAATATAGAGTTGGAGAAATGTATACATGCATCTTCCAAGAAAAGGAGGTATAAAAAGTGCACAAGAGGCATTACGTCATTGAGGCCAAAAAAAAATAAGGAAAGTTCACCGTCACGCCTACAAAGTGACTTACATCTCACTTCTTACAGCCAAAATGGAAGACAGGGCCGTAGCAAGGGGAGTGGCCGGGGGGGCCTGTGCCCCCCCAGTTTTACTCCAACCTCAGTTGTCACTACTATTGCTTTACAGAAACTCTGAGAAAAAGGGAGTTATTTCACTAGTTTTAAACACTCTGAGTTTGTTTTAAATGGAATTTAAAACCCAGGAAATACCTTTTTAGATAAACTAATTTTCAAAAATTTCTGGGGAGCATGCCCCTGGACCCCCCTAGAAGGCTCCTGCTTTTGATACTTGGTTTCCCGCCCCCAAGTTTTTCAAGGCTTGCTACAGCCCTGATTGTAGCCTTTGTTTTAATAGAGTGCAAAACAGTCTCTTACTTCAACGGGAGATCGAAAATCCAAGAACATTCATCAAATGGGAGAAAGAGAAAATAGATGCACAGACAGAAGCAAAGAGGTATGGGGGTGAGTTCTTTTCCTCTTCCTAGTTTCCCATTTGATGAACTGAATGTGCTCAGATTTTCGATCTCCCAGGAAGAGACTGTTTTGCAATCTGTTGTTTTAATACATTGATTGCATTGTTATTTTACTTTTTTCTAGTCAAAACGGCAGAAGAAGACCAGAGAATATATACCAGCTTATCGTTCTGGTGCCTATGCATTGTTAGTTACCCTTTATCGCAAGTCACAGGTTTGTTGGGATTAAACATATAAAGGGTATTACCATGAGATAGAGGGCATTAAGGGGTACAGTAAAGTGGTCAGTTTGAGCTCCTTATCTTGTTTGATTTGACCTGTATCAAGGATTCACTCCATTATACACCTTTTTATCATAATATCAAGAAATAAAGTAATTCTTAAATTTATGTACGTCTGGTATTCTATTTTTAAAGGAACTTCTTTTCTTAGTCTTTATTGTTGTAGGGTGTTGAAACTAAGGTAAATTACAGAACTTTATTTTGTTAAAACCCTGTTACTTTTATAGTAATAATGATATTTACTTTATTTATCCTAAAGGACTGATCAGCTGAACACAAATATGACTTCTTTTTAGGACCTTTAAATTCTTCTTTTTAGAACATCAGATTGACGTTCTGATGGCGTCTTGTTTAGGATCTTTAGTACTTCAATTTAGGACATCAGATGAGCTTCTTGTTTAGGATTTTTGGTGTAGGAACTTTAGATGGGTATTGTTTAGGACCCTTGGTGTTTCTTTTTAGGACATCAGATGGATTCTTGTTTAGAACCTTTGGTGCTTCTTTTTAGAACCTTCAGATGTAGGACCTTTAGTGATTTCTTTAGGACATCAGATGGGTTCTGTTTTAGGACCTTTGGTGCTTCTTTTTAGAATCTTCTGAAGATTCTTCTGATTCTTGTTTAGGATGATTCAATAGATATATGATATATATTTTCTTGTAGGACCATCAGATAGGTTTCTTTGATAGGGGAGCTTTTTTTAAAAATGACTTTGCAAAAACAAAATAAAAATTGAAGATCATTTTTGCAAATACAAAAGAATGACTTTGTCGCAAAGGATAAGCCCTCTTGATGTTTTTCAAGGTTAATTTTGCATCAGCTGAATAATAAAATTATGCTGATATTAAGACTGCAAGAGTATTAAATTTAGATTTCTCTCGAAAGCATTTTGTAACTTAAGACAGATCAAAATAAATCTTACTAGTAGTTGTAAGTCCTAATATAAAGCAACGTCTGTACACTTCATCAGAAGTTAGACATTGTGGTTATCATATATATTCGGCATCTCACATGGTTTGGGCACAGAAAGTGTTCATCATCAATGATTAACTCAATAATCTGTAAACTTAATCTGATTAACTCAATTACTAGCATGGTATTTCCTGGTAAAAGTGGTCGTGGCAAGACCTTTGAAGATCTGGTCTAAAAGTGTTACTGTAAGACAAGCACAACGTTGATGTTGTTCCACTCAACAGAGTTGATGGAGAGCTGCAGGCATCAGACATTGCTGTCTATGTCATTGAATGAGAAACTAGCAGTACACTCAAATGAATATTATTGATAAAATATTTTGGTACTGTCATTTTTGTGACAGTAATTGAATTCTTTGATTGTAGATATAAAACTTTTATCTCCTTTTTAGCAATATGACTACCGAGGATACATGTCGAAAGCAGAGCTACAACGAGAAGCACAACCCTTGTCAGAGACTTCATTGACTCTGGTATGAATGAATTGCTAGCTTAGTGGCAACCATGGGAGAGTTTCCTGGAAAAAAACTGATAATTTCCCTGTACTCCTGGAATTTTATGGAAGGTTTTGCATCAGTTGAATTATAAACGAACCTAAACCTGCAGAAGCATCCTACTCATTATTGTACTTTTTGTATTTTATGTAGATTCAATTTCAGTTGCTGCTATTGTGGCAGAAATGACTTGATATTGTTTTGTGTTTGCTGAGAGAGTGTTAACGTTGAGACCTGGATATTACATTTTCTACCCTGGAGATCTAGAACTCCTAGAAATATCTTGGAATTTTGTTATCGCCAGTCAGTGAGCACTATTCATTTCTACATAGCATAATAAATAGAAGAACTTTTAATCAGTAATCTCTTTTCCTCAACTCGTTCTTTTTATTACGTTTTAAAGAGAACAGATGAATAAAATTCACTGAATAGTTTCAGATTGTTGAAAACGAATCCAATAATAGTCCATTTTCACATTGGAGATGCCGCTAACTTCAATGACAACGGACTCAGTTTTTACAGTCTTAGCCTCAATATGAAGTTAAATATTCCTAAATACCAACGTAGTTTTACACTATATGCAATTATGTGTATTGTTTAAGGTGTGCCTTCTTGCTCTCTCTCGCAAGTATTTTTGAAACAAGGCTAACACTGCAAAATCTGAGTCCGTTGTCATTGACGTTAGCGGCATCTGCAATGCGAAAATGGTCTATTGCTTTAGATTTGTCCTGCAGTATGGCAAATGCAAAGAATTCCTATTTCTAGTGTTATAAGAATATTTGTCACTATTAAACTGAGTAAGAACATGTCACTGAAACTTTCTGGAAGGCCATTTTTATAACGATACATGATTTTATTTATTTGAAATTTACCAATATAGAGTATTCAAATATCTCATTTATTGTGCGGCCAGCTGGTGCGTCTAACTGGAAGCAAAACATTCACGTCCGTCTTTAAGCCTTGAATTATAAAGCGATACATGCATGGCCATCAGTTCTACTGTTTGTTTTATCAATGAATTTGACAAACTAAAAACACTGATTCTCATTATATTTGATTTCAGATGTCTTCGTACGTGACTAGTCAGGTAAGAAAGAGAAATTATTTTAACCCTAGGACAACCAAATTAAAGCTCGACTGTTGCAGTTTTCAAAAATATTTGTATAATGTGAGTCAATTAGTTTCCATGGCAAATACTAACAGCCAATCTGTGACGTCACATTTCTAATTTTTTTTCCAAATTTATTTTTTTTCTTTAAATACTTATTATTTTGTGTATTTTGGACTGTTTTAGTCCACTTTATGACAATTTGTTTTTGTAAAATACTTACTAAAATATATACTAAAATTCTAACACGAAGTTTAGTCAAAACACTTGCTTACTCATAATAAATAGCTTTTGAAAATTTGATGGATAACGCTAAAACCCTTTAAAAGAAAATCGGGAAAAAGCGAAAGGGCTGGTCCATTTGAAACACCTCACCCAGGGTAAACTTTATCTTAACTGTTATAATTACACACTTTTTGACATTAATACCCCCGACATAACTGACGGTTAATCTACTACAATTAGCAATTAGACGGAAAAGCTTTTTCGATTTCTTAGTATTGATCCCTAGTTTTAAACGTTGTTCTAGGTAAACAAAATCCTTTTAAGAACCAAATGACCCATTGAAACCAGTGCTTATCTCCGGTTGCAGATCAGTAAACTGGTGCCTTACACTTCTAAGCTAACCAGGCGACAATTAATGGTACACTTTCTTTACTTTCCAAAAAGTTTAACAACTCTTTAACAAATATCTTATCCTCCAAAGTTTAACTCGACCTATATATTTTACATCCCTTTTTAGTTTCTTGCTCTTGCCAAATTGATGTAACATTTTATATCCAGTGTCTAACACGAAAACACGAAAACATATGGTTAATGTAGGCACTGAGCATTCACAAATTAGATTCACTTATATATTAGGAACTATAACAAACAATGAAATCTAACCTATAGTGTAATAATTTCTATTTACTTTACTGAAAAAAGAGAATGCAAATAAACATCTATTGACTATCGTGTATTGTATTGTAATGTACTGATCTCTTCCAAAGGTTTCTGAGTCTCCTTCTTCCTCTATAGATATTGCTTTTCTCAACGTTATTATTATAGATCTTATCAGTTTGAGTACTGACAATATCGCCAATAATTAAAGCTGAATCTTTTCCAAGCATAGTGGCTAATGGGAGATGGTGCTTATTTTTGGTTAATGTAGTGTTAAGCTATTGAGAGTCATGACAAATCGCAAAGACATCGAAAGTTAGCTCCCAGTAGATGTTGAACTGTAGCTCAGTGGATAGAGCGTTTTTTCAGTAATGGAAGATTGTGTGTCCAAATCACATCATAGGCTCGTGTGTTTTCTTTTTTTTACTTTAAACCAGCCCAGATTATATGTTTGTCATGAAAAAATACTAAATGTGCTTTCTTTGTTTCATCTATTCTGATGGTAACATAGAAAGAGATTGAAAGCGGATGCCCATTTGATTATGTTGAAATACGCGATGGATCAACTAATGGGTCAACCTTGCTGAGTGGTAAATTGTGTGGCAGTCAACCCCCCAAAACTAGCGACTTCTATTCTACTGGTAACAGCATGTTCATCCTGATGCATTCTGACTCAGGTGTAAATACAAATCGAGGATTTTCGTCGGAAATCAAAGGTGAGCTGCATGGCCTTTCTATGAATCGCCAAATGATCGTCCATCTCTTTGCTTCTATTGGTATTGTTATTTTTAAGTCCTTTTTTTGTTTGTTTTCAACAGAATACAACTTTTCGAGAATCTTAACAAATGCAACTCGATAATTATCTCTATTCAAAAATTGACCATTTTCGACTTTGTGGTTAGTACACCATGTAAGCTTGCCATGAAATTTGAGCCAATGAAAGGAAAGATAATATTCACCACAACCTTAATTCAGCCAATCACAAAGCTTGTTAAAAACCTTGAATTTCATGGGAAGCTTACATGCCGTACTGTCCGAATTGGCAGTTGCCGCTAACAACAATGACAACATATTCCATTTGTACAGTCTTATACCCCGTTCACACCAAAGCTTAAACATGTTTAAAACTTGTTTTGATAAACAGATTTAATAAGACTGGCCGTTCACACTGCGGGCGCGTTTAACAAAACACTTCTAAAACCGTGTTTAACAAAACTACCTCCCGAGGTGGTTTAACAATTGTGTTTAATAAAACACATTCAAAATGGCGGCAGAAACCAAAACACGGGGAAAAGTTTGGGAGCACAAAGAAACCCTCGTGTTACTTGAAAGGTGGGGAGACGACAATATCCAGCTCCAGTTCAAATCATGCACAAGAAAAAAGCCTCTATGGCAAGAAATTGCGGCATATCTTCGAGCTTCAGACTATGAAGACAGGGACGAAGGCAGCTGCAAGACACGAATTCACACTGTGAAAGTGCAAGTCATTAGAAATTTGTTTTTTTGCTGTAAACTTTGGGAATAGAAACATGAATAAATGTTTCTTCAGGAAGCTAAACAACATTGAAAAAGTTTTTGCTGTTTCGCCCTCGTAGTCTCGACAACTCTAAAAAAGGTCATTTTACGTTGTAATTTTAGCGACAACTTCGTGCAGGTGCTGAGCTGGATGCATACCAGCGTGCAGTTATTGTATTTACTATTGTTCTTTGAAATTGTCGTCTGCGTCGCCCTCCTCGTTGCGTAAAGTCCCTAATTACACGTTCGCGAGCCTGAGCATTAAAATGAGGCTGCGTTGTTGTCAACTGTTGTGGTTTGGTGTGAACGGGTTGTTAGCCTCATTAGTTAAATATTCTCAAATGCTCAGGCAGTCTTAAACGAATTACAGTCGGAGTACTGCCGTTGGTGTGACGCACCACTCTCTTTCTCTCTAACTTGTACTTTTGAATTTGAGGCTTCAGCAAGCCGCACACTAGGCAAAAACAGCACGGCGCTAAATCGGCCTCGAAGAAGTCGCCGGGTGCGCGGAGTGAATATTCAAGGGCACTTGCAGCTGCAGTAACAGCGCTCAATATTAAACGTGTATGATATTTTTTTCGCTGCACACTTTTCGCACAAAGTTTTCGCCTAGTGTGCAGACACAACCAACTTAACGCTGACGCCAATAACCTTTTGTAGTGACTAAGCATGTGTAACTCGAACCAAAACAAGTGAGCCAGCATGTTGCTGTCTAATTTTAGTCAATAAGAGGGCCCAGTGTGCGGGGAACAACCAAATGAGCTGAATACGCTTAAATTCTTTGCGGCGAAAGTAGCGTCGCAATGTTTTCGCCTAGTGTGCGGCTTGCTTAAGACTGTATAAAATGAATCAGCAGTCACTTAAAGCTGCAGGAAATGGGAAGTTAAAACTATCGCGCTAGCACATTTTGATTGGTCATGTAAAGCGAATCAGAGTACAGAGCTATTTCCCATTATGGCAACATAATGGAAAAACTTCAACCGTTTTGGAAGCGACGTGAAACCTAATATAATCATGACAAATAATAAAGCGTAACTCTCATAAATGTAGTAAAAAATCACCTATTCGATACCCGGATGGGAGGGAAGGGGAGAGGGGGGGAAGGGGGGTACTCTCCCACATGAGGTATACAGGTACGTTCCGCCCTACAGGGTATGGTTTTCGACCTCTAGAGCCTGAGATAGGGTATCATATTTGCCTGAGGTCTGCGATAGGGTATCTAATTTGGCCTCCAACATGGCCGCTATGTCTATTGTCTTTTGTGTCTCCTGGGACTGTGTGAAAAACCTCTATAGGGTCAGGGTTTTGAGCTTAGGGTGGCACACCCCTACCCAAAACCTTGTACAATTGTTCATTTGTAAAACTAATTTGCTTTTACAGCACATTTACATTACTTTGTAAATTATAGGATAAACAAAACTATGTTGCGAACAGAGACCAACACGCATTGTAGCAGATTACCAAAGCTCTAAGGCCATGGGCTTGAGGATCCCACTAGCCCAATAAATTTTTCGAAAGAGAATAAATGTGTTTCTATACCTTCTTACGAAGTTCCTAATAACTGCATTACAGGATTTTGAGGCAAGGTAAGAATACGCTAAACAAAATAGGTATAATACAGTAGTTATAGGTTTTAATCTTTGCAAGTAATATACACTTCAGCAAATTAACAAATTTGCAGTGGTGACATGGGCCAACGTAACATTTATGCATACAATTAATGCTAAAAATCTTACATACATTCCTAACCCTAACCCAATACAGATAGAAATTATCCCCAAAGTTGCATGTTTTGTGTTTCTAGCACCTTTGCTTTAAAATATTCGATGGAAAGATTACAAATTTTAAACCATGGTTGTGGATCGGTTCTATGAACTAAATGTTGATTGATGTTGATTGTTGTGATTTTAACAAGCGGCCGGCGTGATTGCAATTGACAAATCTAAAACATTTAGTTCAGCCAATTGTATAGCTTGTTAGAAATCCGGGTGAAAGTTCATATAGCGGACTAATGTAGTATGATATATATAATTAGAACATGGAATTTAACAAAAAAAGTTCGTTTGCGGCGCAGACTTGATTTAACACGAGTTCAAACCTTTCCAGTGACTCTGACCCCTATGTCCGTGTCATTTCAAAAATCCCGGCCAGGAAAAAAATGCTACAAGCCTTTAAACAAAGAAATAATAAATTATCCAACGATAATAGTGCAATTTTTAATTGAAAGTGGTCTTCTTTATTCCTTCACTGGAAGTCATCTGGTCCACTTTTTAAACGTATTTTCCATTTTAAATCACTCTATCAATCTTGCTGACCACAATTTATAACCATATATTTTGAAATATTTTCAACCAATATTATTGGTTGATTTTTTGTCACGTGTTCCTGTTGCTGCCGGGCCGATTACAACAGCAAATGACCATTGTATGACTAAATTAAAAAATGGCGTGATCTTCAGCACGTGCTTACGTCACTTGATTAACAGTGGTGGACCTGAGAACTCTGTCTTTATCGAAGTTGTTCTGTCTTTTTTTTTTGCTAAATGATTGTTTAAGTAAAAGTCTAAACAAAGCACTTTATGTCTGGACCCTCGGAAAACTAGTTAGGTTTGTTTTCCTTCAAGTCCTGTTGTTTCTCTTGACCTCTCCTCAGGAAACATCAGAACTCTTGCGAAAACAAAACTGTTTCCCTCGGGACCATACATTAAGTATATCATGGTTTGATCAAAATATGGAAGATCAGTAAATCAGCTTACCTGTGATAAGTGAATTTAACAACTTCTAGTATTTGGCGAAACAGTGTCTCATTTACGCGGTGACTTCCATCAACCAAGAAAGCTAAATCTAGTGGTCTGCTCGTGGAATTTCCTGTACATTTACCTGCCTCAGAACTGCGAGGTTTGGTAGGTGATATGGGCTGTGGTGGTGGCGATGGTTTTACAATCTTGAAAAAAATTGTACTTACTTTGGGATTAAAGTTCGTGAGTCAATGAGTCATCATGAGTCAATAAACCAGTGAGTCAATGAATCAATGAGTCATCGCGTTAGTGAGCCAGTGAGTCACTGATACCTTGAGCCAATTTCAAAGACATGACAATGAGTCGTGAGTCATTGAGTCAATGAGTCACTGATACAGCTAGTAAGTCAATGCAAGAGACAGGGCAATGAGTCATGAGTCAGTAAGCCAGTGAGTCACTGCAAGAGACATGTCAATGAGTTACATGTCATGAGTCATGACTCAATGAACCAATGAGTCAATGAGACGTGAGTCAATGAGTCATGACTCAATGACCCAGTCAATCAATGAGTCAGTGAGTCACTGCAAGAGACATGCCAATGATTCATGTGTCATGAGTCATGACTCAATGAGCCAATGAGTCAAATGAGACATAAGTCAATGAGTCGTGAGTCAATGAGTCGTGAATCAATGACTCATGACTCATTAGCCAGTTTCAAAAATACCATAACACTCTTTTTTTTTGTCCGCCAAAATTTTGCATAAGCATTGTTGTTATTTTCTCTTAGGATTTTGAATGGTCCCAAGAGAAACGGCAAACAATGCTTATGCAAATTTTTGG
>JAPEIX020008529.1:0-12840 GCA_026122405.2 Zoanthus sansibaricus
CCGTCCAGGGGGAGTCAAAGACTCTCATCCGCTTAACACTACAGAAACCGGAGATAAGCGCCGGCTCCATGGGCCACGAGGCTCGTAAAGGATTTAGCTAGCTAGCATTTACACAGGCAATGCGTTTCCATCATTGACGATACCATTCGTTCCTGCATTGTATCGAACTTCTTGATCAAGAAACCTTGACCTCCATCTCTGATGTTGCTTTCCAGTCAGGGATCTTCTTGCACTGTCTACCCACCATCGCTTTCATAATAGTCAACCTAAACTGCCCTAACTCTAGCGTTTAGTCTCTCGCACTTGTTTTAACAATGCGGTATCTTGTCTGTGACCTTTTTCTATACTCCACATCCCACTCCAAAATTTCTTACTGTTCTCACCACCTGGGATGATGTCTTCTCCTCCAAATTCACCGCTTAGCTCTCTATACAGACCTTTCTGGTCCATGGTAAACAATCGATTTTGTCTATATTGAGCTATTCGTTGTTCGTACCTAATCACTTTTGCTCTTTTGGCTAGAAGCCTTTGCTTTAGTTCTTCCACTACCGTTACCAAACCTTTCCTTTTTATATGATACTTATTATCCACATCTCGAAAATTGGCCTCTCTTCTTCAGCTCTCCTCAACTCGCTTTTCTCTTTCTAAGATGTTGATATGCCTCCTTAAAACTTTTTTGCAGTGTTCCCCTTCTTTGTTTTTGAAGGGGCGGCTTGCCCTGCCCCTTTTCACGGCCGCCCCTTCAAAAATAAATGCTAAAACTACCGCCCTGAGGCCTCGAAAGCAGTCTCCCGCGGCCCCGATAACGACAACCCGCTGTTTGTGTGCAGTGCTGTCGATTCGAACGGTTTCGTGCATGTGGTCATTAGTGCGACAAGAATTCATGAATGTTAAATCGCTCGTCAATTGTCTTGGATATTGAAGCTGGGTAATTTAGACTGCATATTTGAGACAAGTTAAACTTAGTGCATAATGCTCAGAAACCACTCCAGAATGCATTAAAATAGAGGAGAAATTTTGAAAATTTTCTTGGGGGAGGTCCCTCGAGCTCCCCCTGCTCGGCGCGCTGCGCCTCGGGTACTCGGGGGCGTTCCCCTCGGCTAGTCGCTCCGCGACTAGATTTGCCCTATTTTGTTATCTTAATCCTGCCCTTTCTTATAAGAATGGAGAACACTGTTTTGTCACCTTCTATTCCCCTTTTCTACCAAAGCTCGATTATTTTGCGTTGTACAGATCAATCCCAAGGTGTGCGCAACCCACACACAAGCAGCTGTCAGAAGTGCATTAGTTTCGGTAATGTCATTAGTTATGATATGCCTGATAGCATTTTTCACTCTGTTTGTAGATCCAATTTTCCAATCAATCTTATCCGATGGACCATTTTTAGAGAAATACCATCAATGCTCTCATCCGTCACTATTATTCCTTTTACTTCATTGATAATACTTCTGTCATCAGCCAATAATTCTTCCAGTTCGTCAACCTGAATATCTTGTTCATCACCCACCATACCCTCTCCTTCCAACCTCGTTCCCAGGGCCTTTTCCTTAGAGTTGGGGTTGGGGCGGGAAAGGTCAATCAACCAATCAAAATGAAAGATTCACTGGCCGATAACAGGGCCTTTTCCCGTCCCAACCCCAACTCTAAGGAAAAGGCCCTGGGAACGAGGTTGTTCTCCTTCACGATCATCACTTACACATTCACCTACATCTACAACGATGGCTTTCCTTTCTGTATTCTAAAACGCCACTTCTTCATGATTTTTTTTTCTTCATCTTCCGTACAATTTTTCTCATTCTCTGTTTCGACTTTTTATCGTATTGCTTCTAGTCCTATATCCGAAAAGCGCTTATTTGCTTATTTTCTGTTCGGTAGAATCATACAGCCCTCGCTCTATCGATATTCTGTACATAGTTTGCCTGTAGCCTCTAATAGGTACACCATTTTCATTCAATAGTCTGCTTTAATAGTAGCACTGCATGACTACAATATTCACTTGCTTATTCGAATTCATCTGAGCAATAATAATAATGATAATCAACTTTATTTAAAGAGGATGACACTAGTACTTAACAGATGAACTGATAAACTAGTGGTCCTCATATAAATACACTTTTAAAAATACATTAAAAATGTTAAAATATATATATTGAATTAATCCACAACTAATTAAAAAGGGAGACGAAGAGAGAAGTAAGTCAACTTACATAAATAATAGAAAAAACTCTTAAAAATGTCTCAAAAATATCTAAACATCGAATTTATTTACAACTATTAAAAAAATGAAAGAAGAGAAACTGATATAAATCAACTTAAACAATAAAGTGATTTAAATCTTCATAAGTGTCATAAAAATGTTTAATAATTTGTGTCCTAAAAGTGCTAGTAGAGACGTTAGCAGTTTTTATCGATTGCGGGAGCGAATTCCACAATTTACAGGTTGTAACTGAAAATGATCTGCCACCTTCAGTCTCCAGGCGGTAGCGAGGAGTGACGAAATTTTTGTTGCTGTATCTGCCTGAGGACCTTGACTGCTTCTGGTGGTTAGTAGTAAGAAGTTCACCGATATAAGCAGGGCAGTTCTCATTTAAACGTTTGTACGCTAATACACACTTATTCACTTTAACTTCGTCATGAAAAGCTAACCATCCTAATTTCTTAAATAAAGTAACACTGTTTGCCCTGGTGTCAGCATCAAGAATTACACGCGCAGCTCTCTTTTGCATCCGTAATATGCGTAATAGATTATCTTTGGAGCACTCAGCCCACACCGTTGCACCATACAGCATAACTTGTTTAAACATAGCATTATAGTAGTCTACCCTCTGCTTAAGGGGGAGAAAGCGCTTGATTTTGTTTAATAACCCTAATCGCTGTCCTAGCTTTGAGACCAAACTATCCACATGTTTATCAAAGTTCAGTTCGTTGTCTACTATAACGCCCAGCAGCTTTTGACACATTACTTGTTCAATAGCAGTCCCGCCTGCATCCACTTGTAGGTTGGTATTTTGGAGCTTGGCACCCAAGCGCTTCCCTGTGATGAGCATCGACTTGGTTTTTTTGGCATTGATTGTCATCTTGTTGTGCAAGGACCACCGTAACAGCTCGTTGAGATCTTGCTGAAGTGCACTAGCAATTTTAGACGGAGCCTCATCCACAGTTGAAGAGAAACTCAGAGTAGTATCGTCCGCGTAGATATCCACGACAGAATGACTCACTGCTGATGGCAGATCATTTATAAAGAGCAGAAACAGTACTGGACCCAAGATACTTCCCTGTGGGACACCACATGTCACATGACTAAGAGAGGAACAACAACCACCAATGTTCACATACTGACTGCGGTCACTCAAGTAACTGTGCAAGAGTTCCAGCTCCCTTCCGCGAATTCCATAGGTTTGCAACTTTCTAAGCAACAGGGCGTGGTCTATCAAATCAAAAGCCTTTTTGTAGTCAACAAAAACTAGTCCAGATACACGATTTGAGTCAAGGTCCATAAGGAGCTGATTTACAAGCCTTACTAGGGCTGTTTCCGTTGAGTGGAGACGGCGGAATCCTGATTGCAAGGTGTGAAAATGATCGTGGAGATAGTCCTGCAGATGCTCACAGATGTGCTTCTCGAAAATCTTGGACAGAATGGGAAGTACTGATATGGGCCTATAATTTTCTTTGTTATCCTTGCTACCTTGTCCTTTGAAGACAGGAGTTACCTTAGCGATCTTCCATTTTGAAGGGAAAGTCTGGGTACTGATACAGTAGTTGATCAGACGGCTTAGCGGGTTAGCGATAGCTGGCGCTGCTATTTTTAAAAGTCTGGCACTAATGCCATCGTGACCAGTAGCCTTGTGCGTGGGTATTGATAGTAGAAGCTCAGCCACCCGTTTTTCATTCATGTATGGAATGTTAAAGTCAGACTGCAGAGTTGGACTGGGATCGAATTTGGGCGCAGTATCAGGTGACGGGGTAGCTGTGGTGTATAATTGCTTTCCAAAGCCAACAAAATAGCTGTTAAATAATTCGGCAATCCTTTCCTTTTCAACAATAGTTTCGTTCCCCTCGACAAGCCGCTGATTGTGGTTTTCTTCTGAGTCCGCATTTGATAAGCATTTTATCAAATTCCACAGTTTCCGTGGATTGTTCTTATTTTCCTTGAACTTTTCGTTAAAATAGTCTCTTTTTGTAGATCTTATTTCCCAAGATACTTTGTTTTTAGCTTGCCGGTAGTCAGCCCAATCTTGATCACTTTTGGTGTTTTTCGCTTTACGAAACAACACGTCGCGAGACTTTATCGCTTCATTCAATTTTTTGTTGAACCACTTCGGCTGTGTTTTCCGTTTCACGCGCTTTTGTTTCAGTGGTAAGTGCTCATTAACTACACCATTGTAAATTTCATACCACGCATCAATGACATCATTAGCGTCAGAGAAAACAAAAGCACAGTCCCATGGTGCTATTTTCAATGCTTCGATGAACTTCTCTTTGTCTAAGTTCTTTATGTCTCTATAATTTATCGAGGTGTGTTTTTCTTTGTGATATTGAGCACGCTTATATTTTCTGGTTACAAAAATAGGTAAGTGGTCGGACAGTCCGGAATCCAAGACCCCAGCACAAATCATCCGTTCTGGGTGACTGCACCAGATGTGGTCTAAACAAGTGCCTGACTTTGGTCTCGTTGTTTCGGTGACTAGTTGTGTTAGGTTGAGTGATTTCATTGTCTTAACAAAGGAATGTTTTTCAAACTTCGCGGTGCATAAATAATCAATATTCGTATCCGCAAGGACTGCCATTTCTTTCCCAAGTAAAGAGACGTTTTCAATATTCTTGCAAATTTTTTTATTGTCAGCTGCGTTTGTCGATGGTGGTCTGTATATTCCCCCGATAAATAACGATCGCTTTGATTTATAAGGGAAAACCTCCAGCCACAGTGCTTCAACGTCATTTGATTCCAGGTCCGATCTCCGTTTTACTCTGAGCGAGTTTTTAGCATAAGCCAATAAACCACCCCCAGCTTTTCCAATTCTGTCCCTTCGAAAAACTGTGTACCCTTGAATAGAATAATATGAATTGGGTATCTTTGCAGTGCAAAACGTCTCCGATAGGAATAGAATATCGGTTCCAAAGAGTCCCTTGTTTTGCGAAGTCAATACACGTATTTCTTCGAGTTTGCTGTTGGTTAAATGTTCCACATTCCAATAACATAAATTTAAACCTTTTTGCGTTGAGAAACCAGGAACTTGCGGTCCGGGATTAGTGCTGATGTCACCGGCCAATAATACCAAAAGAGAAGCTACCATGGCTGTCTTTGCCAGACAAAGACCTGCCACTAGTTGGTAAGATGGCGAAACTATGGATCGCGAAGAATACTGCCGACTGCTACCAGCATAATTTCTGCGACTTGCGTATTTCTTTGCATCAATTCCGAGGACAATCGTGACGGAAAAGGTTTTTGTTTCATTTTGTTGGCTGCTTGTATCCAGCAAGTAAGCAATATAAGTATAAAAGATAAAAATTATGAAGAGACGAGAGAGTGTGTCATTCGCCATTTTATGCATATTCAAAAATCGCCATTTTTTTATCGATCGACTTACCCAGGGCAGATGCCATTTATGTTTGGACATGCTGGGGATATACTTGTCAATAACTTTCAGGATGTTGTCAGCTATGAGAGCCCAATTTTCATTAACAGTGTTTGCCTCAGGGTCTGATGCTAGGTAAGTTGACGCGAAGGTGGAAATAGATTCACGCAGGCCTGCTATGTTGCCTTTATGCCACTTATAGACCTTGTGGGGACGCTTGGGAGTGAACTTTGGTGACATGTCAACCTCGAATGATACAGCATCATGGTCACTAATGCCAGGTGTCACATGTTAAGACTGGATAGTATTTAGCTGCGAAGAAAGGACGAGATCTAGCGTCCGGTCAAGGTGAGTCGGCCGTTTCACATGTTGCGTGAGGCCAAACTTAGCAGCAATATTTAGCAGGGCTTGATCGCAGGCGCTGCTAGGAATATCATCACGGAGATCGAGAGTACACCAATCTATGCCGCCACAGTTGAAGTCGCCACATAAAACCTATTGAGGAGGTTTAGGATGCCTGTACAATTTAGCAAGACATTAATCCAGCAGATCAAGCGGAAGAGGGTCAGCAGCGGAAGGATTATAAAAAGCTTGATATAAACAGCTTCTTTGTCTTAGAAAACTGAATTGACACGGTGATGATTTCGCATCCCTGAACATCAAAACGAGGCTCTTCAACTGCTATGAGGTCACGACGTATAGCGATGAATACTCCTCCTCCAGTGGCTGTTCTATCCTTTCTGAAGACTTCAAAACGGTCGGGAAAGATAGAGCCAGGTGGCATAGTTGGATCGATTTTTAACTCACATACCACAATAATGTCCGGATGATGAAGGTCGTTTGAGGCAAAAAATTCAGCCTGCTTGTCTAAGCTTTTAAGACCATTGCAATTAAGGCAAAAGGTTTAATTTGTCAGAATGGTGGAGGTAGGCCAGGGAGGGTATGTTGAAGTTTTGAATTGCTTGATATACGATATAAGATTGCTCAAAATGATATTTTACATCCTACTGATTGAAAACAATTAAAGGGAAGCATTCGCTTTTGAAATCCCTGAAATCTAGCGCCTTTCAACCTCGTACCCAGGCTCCTCTCCCTCCCTTAACCATGCATCCTGATTTCTGATGTGCCACACGTTTGAACACTACAGTTAAATAGACCTCTTTCATAAATGGCGATTATTGAAGTATTCTTTTGTCCACATTCATATTAGCCTCACTAGCCTCGTTCGGGGTAAAATATTCTTTTGAATTTTCTGCTCGAACACGAGGCTAGTGAGGCTAATTTGAATGAAGACAAAAGAATACAAAAATGGTCGCCATTTACGAAAAAAGGTCTATACTTACCACACTTGCGCCCTTGTTACACAATGACAGCAAAACACGTGGGCCCATCGGGGCACTATTTTTCTTCTATGTTTACGAGATTTTTTTCTAAATCTTTTAACCCCTGTCCTTCCGTGCAAAAATCAGATGGTCTGCGCATGAAGGGAAATTTGTGAAAACATGACCGCTTTCCTACTATTTGTTTGACGTTATAATCCATAGTTAACTCTAAATTATCTTTAGGAAAACTTGTGTATTCAGCAAAGAATAATTCCAAGTTTTCTTGCTTAAGATTATGAAGTATAACTGGTAAGAAAATGCGAAACAAACATGTGATTTACTGACTTATAAGATACTTTGCAGTGCGTTCGGCATTATCAAGCATAAACTCTTGGGAAAACTCAAGATAATTAACGTGAGAGACAACTCATGAAAGCGTATAGTATTACTTGGAATTAACCTTAAATTGTCGATAATGGTAAATGTCAAGGATATCTTTTTTTTTTCGCCGTGTTTAAAAAACTAGCTGTCTGTAATTCACCAGGAGGCCTAGGTATGCCCTTGTGTCGTAAACTTGCAATGTCAGTCACTGTAATTAGAATTGTGGCAGCAACAAATGAAATCAATTTTGCTTTTCACATTTCAAATGTTTTTTTAAACAGATAACTTGAGGCTTTAACTTTAACACTAATCCTATTTTCGCAATATTTTTGATTTATTTTTTGTCATTTTTTAAGCTGCTGCAAAGTTTAGTTTATTACGTTTTCGGTTAAAATATGAAAAAAATGTTGGTACAAAACTCGTGTACAACTTTCTGTATTGTTGGATCCGGCAGGACTAGACGAAAAACAGAGGAAAATCAAAAGAATGACTAGTGAGGATATGGAAAATTTGTCACTCGTATCTCGGTTGTAGTTTTATATGAAATTTACGAATGGCGTATTTTACAGTAAATCACTTATATCTATATATGCAATGAGTAATGTTATGAAATAGGTATATATAAGAAAAGTTGACAGACAGCGATGATAAATTTTAGTCACTATATTTCGATTGGCTACACCGATCTTCATCAGGTTAAGATATGTTGTACGCTTGGTATGTAATTAGTAAAGAAAGAGAATTGTAGAAAAAATGCAAGGGATTTGAACACATGACCACTGCAATACCGGTGCAACGCTATTATCCCTGACTGAGTTATGTCAAGTAACACGGAATGACATTAGTCACGTGCCATGAAAAAATTGCTTATAACTCCTTTAATTTGAAACATACGAGTATCAAACGTTGTAAACATTTTCTTTGACGCAGGTACAAGTGACATATGTCAATTGACAAATGATGACATCATCAGGCACGATACATTGTAAAATTGCTTATAACTCCTTTCATCATCCGAGCATCAAACTTTGTCAACATCATCCCTGATGAACCTGTTGTTGGCTCACGTTAGTTAACATGTGATGATATCATTAGTCACTTGAAATGAGAAAATTGATTTTGTTTGGTATGCTGCAGGTATTCAGACCGCAGGTTTTAAAATTTCTGTTGTTGTAAGTTTTGTTTGGAACCCTGTAGGTATTCGGTTGGAAGATACTGGCACATTTTAATCAGTTCATAATGACATTAGTCATGTATCATACGAAAATTTCTCATATCTCCTTCAATTTAAACATTAAACTCGGCATAGTGTGGATATGCTAAGACCAATTGCAAAAGTAAATGTTTTTCGAGTCAAATGCGATAGAAATTAACCCACCAACCAGTCACAGGACAAAGGGATTCCATGATGAAATTAGTTGTCATACCAATTGTGAATTATTACGTGCAGAAAAAATGACCAAAACAACTGATCGCCCAATCAGAGTTTGGAGCATTAAAAGACACGTGGCATCAAAGTATTATAACTTCTTGAATTCGTAACACACAAGCTATCGACATTTGGTAACATCCAGTAACCTCTGCAGCCTGTGGAAGAGGACTGCCAGCCTACACCCATTTCATCAAAACACACATATGCAACACAAGTCTCTCGTCAGTGCACACATAATTCTCAAAACTCTAAACAAATTCTATTCCAAAACACTACCCATACGCTCGTGTAGTCCATACTCCTTTCCTGATCCATGCCTTCATTCTAAACAAAGCACTTTTCCCACACGTACCACGATACAGGCCTCAATGTCTCAAACCATTGTTTTACCCTCATCAATAGACACATTCATACACATACCCTGCAGTCCAGTATCAATCACTTGTATTTATCAGTTGCACTCCTTTCAACACGATAAACACTTATTGAACTCACAACATGAAAATTTTGGAATCTTCCAACCGAACACCTACAACAACAACAAATCTTTATTTTGCACCATAACTTAATACAGTTTACAATTTATATAATATTTAAAAAGTACTTTAAGTTGTCTTACCATCCACAATAACCAGGTAACTGGTTTACAAGAAAAGCTAATAGAAATAGCTTAGTTCTTAAATGGCACACAAAGAAACTCCAAAACTGGCCGGACCCAGGGCATGTGATGTTTCAACCCAAGCTCACTAAGCTTGGGTTGCCTGTGCACTAAGTTGTCTACAAATACTTTCACAGTTCCTGAGGCCAGAAACAGAAAAATTGAAATACTGGGAGATGAATAAAGGGAAAATAGGACATATCAAACATTAAACAGAATGAAACGGGACCAAAGAGAGTTCTGAAGTTAGAAGAGGAATTTGTCATAACTCGTGTGAGTTTCACACTTGGGGAGACACCTGGCGGACATATTTTCTGTGTCTCCATCACAAGTCAGCGGTCACTACCTGGGTGTGTTTTCTATCTGCTACTTTCAAAGATTCATTACCCTTCTGGCCAGGTAAAGAGGAAGTAAGGAAAACCGGAATCATTAATTATAGACTGTATTAAAATGTTTATTGAAAAACCATCCTCACCCTACGCACAGAGCCACCTGGAGTGACTTTGTCACAAAGTTCTTAGCAATAAAGAAATATGTTACTGTTTTATTTTACTTTTATTTTCTTCCCTCCAAAAACTTTCCAATTACATTGTTACATCATATATGCATTTTCCGATTAAAGCGCTCTAGTATCTCCGCTCTCAATATTGCCACTTTATGCTCTGGTGGAAATGACACCTTCAGGCTACTTCAGCGTTTTTCCCGACATTTAGACAGGTTAGCATAACTGATAGACGAATTGCACAAGAAAGTGGCCTGGTGGATTTAAAAAAGGAAGGAGATGCTGTTATATGGCAGACCGAAATTTTAACATATACGAGACATCCTTGCTAAGAAGAAAGTATACCTAAACATCCCTCCATTTTCAAAGAAAGGTACATTTAGATAATATATTCTTATGTTCTGTATTGGAGTTTTAAGAAATCTTGCCACCCAATAATTATCCACCTCATTAAACTATCCTTTTTATTCAAGCACTACTACCGATAGGCTACCGGTAATTGATGCTAACTTCAGAGGTAAAAATAAACATACTTTCTTTTGGGTTTCCAGGACAGTATCTGTTTATTGATTAAAGCCAGTCCAAACAACAGATAATTATTCCAGATCCTTGCCCAGACAAATTAGTAACTTCACTTTCACTTGACTCACTTTATTATTCTTTTACACCTTTTTTACAATTGTAAAAAGAATAAATAATAAGATTACAAATTCATGGATGTTTGGTGTTAGGGTACCTAAAATAGTTTTACAACTAATCAGAGTCAGATACCTTAATTACAAGTAATCTTTAAAATATGTGGCATGAAGCATTTAATACAATTGCATTATAACAGTGACTAGTGTCCCATTCATGGGGACTCAAAGACTCTCATCCGCTTAACACTACAGAAACCGGCTCCATGGGCCATTAGGCTTGTAAAGGATTTTGTTTGTTTTTTTATTCTTGTTATTGCGTTTTGATGTTCTGACTGGACACGTACATATTCTCTCCTCTTTAGGTCCCATCAGTATCGCTATTTACGTATCAGACAGCGAAACTCAAAGGTTTTTACACTATGCTCTCAACTCTCCCATTATTTCAGCAAGAAGAAACATTGGATATCACATGGTTTTCAAAGAAGGGGTAAGAATCCAGCTGATTGATTTTATTGATTAAACCACAGGCAGTAGGGCTCAGTAGTCAGGGTGCTAGATTTGCATGTGGATGTTCCGGGTTCAAGTCTCACTCTGATCACTGTCTGGATTTGTCTTGGATGATCCCTGAGTCATATCCATCACCCTTTGTAAATAGCCAACTGGTTTGCCTCCTACCAGTTGGGGTTTTTAATTGTACCATGTTTCTGTTAAACTCGGAGATATTAACTTTACAGCTATTCCAGAAATCTGAGTATAAAAATAAAGTATTTCAGTTAATCGCTGACGCCTTTCGATAGTTTTTTTAACTTGTCAACAAATATTTCATTTTGTGAACATAATACCAAGTTCGTTTATGTCTTAAGCTATTTACAGGGTGTCTTTAGTTAAATTCTTGTTACAATTGTTTTCCAGGAATTTTATCCTGTTAATTATTTGAGGAACGTTGCGTTGGAGAACGTGCAAACTTCACATGTGTTTTTAAATGACATCGATTTTCTTCCCATGCCAGGATTGTACCCCTATCTGAAGTAAGTTTTTACCGAGATTTAATAATAATGATAATAACAATAATAATAATAATAATAATAATATTTAATAGTATTTAATATTTATATTGCGCATTTTTCATATAGATATGATCAAATTTGCATCACAAATAAATAAAGTTTTCAACAGTTGACGGTCTTAGATAGTCCACAACAGCGACTCACATATATTAAAAACCGTAAATGCCCTCAGTACTAGTGATGAAGACAGACCACAACTGGGATCACTACCCTGCTTTTTTCGATAGATTGTCGAGAGACTGGACCTACGGTTTATCGTTCTTATTTTAAAACTACAATTAAATCACACAGCAAACGATGTTCCAGATTCTATATAACATAAACCGTTTAAGTTTATAGTGAATTTATTGATGAATTACCAAAATTAATAAAAAATCCAGGCAAAGATCAGAGTTGTGTTTAAATCTGGAAATTCACCAATTCATTTTTAAGAACTTTTACAGTTTGTGAAAGGTTAATATTCAACAATAACACGAGCTCAGGACAAACAAAAAATCCGAGTCCCCGATACCCATGACTTCCCGAACACCGAGTTGGCGCTCTATCCACTAACTGAGCTACGAGAACTCATGGAGAGCAAGGTCATTAAACTGAGTTAATATGTGTCACGTGTCTGGCACACTGCTAGGATCAGCTTGAACTTATCGTAGGTAGTGATAAGTGAAATGAAGATGGTGAATTTTTATGCTCGGTAATAAATGTGAAAGATGTATTATCAATTTGTTTGTTGAATATTCAACTTTCACATTTATTACCGAGCTCAAAAATTTATTTCCTTTATTTCAAGTACATTACTCTTTTAAACCTGATACTGCCACCGAATAATTGAATCCAGAAATCCTTTTATATAAAATTGCCCAATAACAAAACATTTCTATAGGTTGGCAGTTTTAATTATTTATCATATAAAACGAGATAGACAGGCTTTAAAACACTAGCTAAAATGTCGTAACTGCAGTTTCACGCTTAACGCGATCATCAGACTAAAGTTTAAAGTTCTGATCACTTTATTTATGGGGGACGGTCATTCGCGCGGGGCTTGTAATTGGTCGCGTAAAATTTGTTCTCATGCCGTCATTTCATGACTAGCTCGGATCTTTTGTTAAGGAGGCAGTCTGATTGAACGGCACGTTTTCACTGCTTTTAGCATTACTATACTTCGAAATGTTGAAAAAGCCTCCATTGGTTTACAGACTGAATGCCAAGGAAGCATCTTGAATTTTTTCAGAATTTTTGGATTAGAATAAAGTGTTAAGTTTAAGGG
>JAPEIX020008599.1:0-19946 GCA_026122405.2 Zoanthus sansibaricus
AGGAAGCTTTTCGGTATTACGAGATAGGATTCTTTTCCCCTTAGTTTTTCAATAAATGTAGTTATAACTGGTTAAATCTGAAGTTTTTGGTCTTTCATATTCATCCAAAATGATGTTGCTATTAGTGTTGATTCTTAAGGACGACATGTTGATTCGTTTAGATACACATGTGCAGTTCTGTCTACCCAAACAAGCTATCCAGGCCTGCAAGGTCATTTTAGTCCTCAGTTTTTTACTCGCTGTTGTAGTGTTATATGAACACGCATTTTTTGCATTGCTTTTGTTTGCTTCGGTCTTAGGATATTAACAGTACAAGTATTGAGTTCTTTGCCTAACACACTGGTCTTTAGTATACTGTTTATTGTTGAACTGCGTGCTAGTACTAACTAATTGCAACCACCGTAATAAGCACTAAGACCTCGTTTTTGGCGAACGTTATTTTAGAAATCTTTCTTACTGAAATAATGATGCACATGAAATACAATAATTGTTGAGATTTTACTGTTCTTTATCGCCTTCATAGGAGCCCGATTTCGTTTGCTAGCTTATTCCGTGGTGGCAAAGTGTTAAACTCAACACATTTGATTACTACTGCTAAAACCTGGGCAAACTTTTACTTAAGGTGCTAAAGTTGTCTTGGTTACAAGAATGAGCGATAGTTGCACAACGTCGTGTAACTATCTTTTCAACTATATTCCACCACATCCCACAAGCAATGAACATTTACCTTTCTGTTATATTGTAACACATACGTTGTTCGTTTCAGATTATACCTGAAGAAAGTGTGGTGGATGGCGTTGCAATCGATGAAGTAGATGACAGGCGTATGAGTGTTGTGAAAGAGCACGATATCGCGCTGAACCTATCATGCGATGAGGACGATGATGATGAGCTGGAGAGCATTGATCATTTGCAGGACAGTATTGGTCTAGAGCCCAGACTCTCTGCTGAGCAGAACGTCGACGAGGATGACCCTGAAGCTCTTGCTCTTAGAAAAAGAACGTAAGTCTTATCAGAGAACATATTTTTCTCCACGTAAGACTGTAAACAAATAAACTTTAAAATAAACACCGAACCAATGCCAGTTAAACCTGTAGTTTACCGGCACTAGGCAATAAACATCAGTTTTTGTTGTACAAACTCTAATAGACCTGTTCCATAATTGCCTCCCTTTTTGATACTCTTAACGATTCCCAAACTGCGGAATTGTCAGTGGAGAAGTTTATAATCAGTAAAGTAAACGCTGTGTGGTTAAAATAGTTGTGTGTTTTTTCTCTTTAGATTTGTTTTAAAGGAGTTGATATCGACAGAACAAAACTACGTCAAACGTCTTGGAGAAATTGTTGAGGTAAAAAATATACAAGGTTAACACAGTGTTTGCTGTTTAAATATTCTTAGTGAGAGAGAAAAAAGAAGCTCACCTAAGATAACAGAGTTGAGCAATTTTCCCTTAGCCAAAACAATGTTGTTCTCACACCATCTACACTGAACAATTTTCGTTTTCAAGTCTACAGAAGTAAAAGCTTTGTTACTGGCAAGCAGCCGGTAACAAAGGCTGTGTGATATCTCAAACAGCTAAGTTGCTTGTTGTTTGACGTTCTTGGCGAAGCTGCTTTGAATGGGACGTTTTCCAGTTCTCAAGATGAATCGCAAATGGAACATGTGCATTTTATTGATTGACGAGGCGAGCAATTTCTCATAAGGTGATTTATTTGTCACTCTTCTCAAGCTGATTTTGTGCTAGCAGTGGCAAGAGAGAGCAATCTCCTGCCTTAAACGACAAGCACTGGTAATATATTTAAATTGTATTCTGTTCTAGCCTTCTCAACCGAAGAGATGGTTCACTATCTTGGTTGGGACACTCGAGTAGAAAAGAAAAACACATTATTAAGCTGGTTGAAAAATGTTTTAATAGAAAATTCCCAAGTAATTTATCCAAGTATTTTAAACTTAGGAAGTTTAACATTCATGAACATGATACTAGAAATAAGAGTAATTTAGTAATTGATATTAAGATTAAATTGAAATCGACAAAAAGAGCGTTTTTTTTATAAAGGAGCAGTTATTTTTAATAACTCTTTGATAGTTCATTATTTATTAAAATTATTATTTTTAATTTTGATGCAGAACCCACCTTGATAGCACTTTTTATAACTGAGGTGGCCATTCTGCTAAAATATGTTAGTTCAATGGATTGTTTTTTTCGTTAAGGGTTTCCTTCCGGAGCTCTCCAAGCCCGATGTACCAGAAGAGCTTCAGGGAAAAGACAAACTGTTATTAGGAAACATCAAACAGATTTGGGAATGGCACAAAACGTAAGTTTGCTCAAAGCATCTAGAAAGTGATCAGCTTAAATGTAACTTAAATGGTAAAATCAACTATTGACTCGCTCGTTGCGATTTCACATGTGATTAGTTGGAATAATCCTGACCAACTCGCCTCAGCATCACAGATCACTTATTGATTAGCGATTGCATATCGACAATTTAACAAGCTCAGGCATATTAAAAAAGGATTTAGTAAAAAAGGATTTAATGTTGACACAAAACGTCCAGAACTATGTAGCCATGTGTTGTCTTTAAATCTTTCTACTAAATAATTTTCTGCACATATGGGTTAGTACCTAATTTTAACCCACTGAAATGGGCACTGATACCAGTTTGGTAGCAGTCATTACTCCTTAATGAGCTTAAATGTTAGCAGCAACGAACATCTGTTTCAGTGTGGTAGAATGCTAGGGTGTATCTCTTAACTGGTTAGCTGCCTCAGCTAAATCCTTTAAGCAGCTGTCAGTATAGTAGAACGGCTGCCACGGCTTGGATCCTATAAGCAGCTGTTTTGGTATAGAACTCCTGGGTGCATCCCTAACAGGCTAGCTGCCATGGCTAGGATCCTATAAGCAGCTGTTTTGGTATAGAACTCCTGGGTGCATCCCTAACAGGCTAGCTGCCATGGTTAGGATCCTATTAGCAGCTGTTTCGGTACAGTAAAATGCCAGGGTGAATCCCTACAAAGCTAGCTGCCATGACTATGATCCCATAAGCAGCTGTTTCGGTCTTTTTACACTTCGTCAGCTTGGCATAGGTAAAAAAGAGTACTGTATCACCTTCCCTGAAAAGATAATAAGTATTAATAAAAGCGATATGCATGTCGGATGTGGCCTTAATATTCGCTATCTATAGTTGACAATTCAAATGTAAAGCTGTACTGATACATTCTTATGTCCGGCCTGATGCCTGATCAATCAATGTTGTATTGAAAACATAACTTATGAAAAGAGCATCACCATGAATGTTAAACTTTCACCTTCATTTCTCTTCGATGAATATTTTCATGAATTATTGTTTTTGTTGAAAGTCTTACGTTTTCACAGCACTTGAAAAAGATATTTTCAACACTCGAAGATAAATTTTATCCCTACACACAGATGCAATGTTGCATCTTCAGCCTTTCTTTACCTGTTTATTTCATAAGTACGAGGTTTTTGAACCAAGTTTCATGATGTGTAATGAAAAAATTAAGCATTATCTTTTGGGGTTTTAAATTGTACCATGAAAATTCATATATTTTTGAAGGAATGACAAATTACCCTTAATTCTCTTCAAGAAGAGTAAAATAAATGACATCTTTTAATTCCGCCAAAATTTGCTTATTTGGTTGAGAAAATTACATTATGAAGACGTGTGTTTTCATGGAATGACAGTTTACTGATAATGCTCTTGAAGAAGAATGAAATAAATGACACTCTTTGGGGAGCTACAAAAGGTAGTTAGCGAGTTTGGCTGAGATAACCTCTTTTGACATGCTACAAGGTTAATGTATAAAAATGGAAAATTTATAACTCTCACCAATCGGTTGCCCGTTTTATCTTTTGTGCAGAACGTTCTCTAAAGAACTGGAAAAATGTGAAGATGCTCCAGAGAAACTTGCATCGGTGTTTCTAAAAGCTGTAAGTGGAGCCTCTTTTGTGTTTAACTGTTGACGTTTTTTTTGGACATCGCCCAATACTACCTTCCAACACCTTTTTGCCCTTGATCCAACAACCATTGCCCCCAATACAAGCAAATATTTTAGTTCTAACTTGATAATGGGTAATATTTTCAGGAAAGACGACTCCAGATGTATGTGATATACTGTCAGAACAAACCCAAATCAACAGCACTCGTGCACGAATTCAAAGATTCTTATTTCACGGTATGTTTAGTTGTTGTCTTGTTTATTGCTTCAGCTTAAAAGCAAGGTTGCTTCAAAGTGCTCTAAGTTTACTGTCGGTTTTGTAATTTGCGAGGCATTGCGATGCGAATGCAGCCCAAGCACTATTTAACACTGTTGTTTAACTTAAAATACAACTAAATATTCTGGTCAACGTTGCTGCTCGATGTGCAGGGGAAAGTGCCTCGTTTGACATTGCCATGATGTAACAGATATTCTAAAGGCATCATCTATTGTCTTCGAATTTAACGCTGTCCACTAAAGCTAGTGACTATCGTAATGTTTACGTTAGTAGGAATCATAAATGTTTTACAACTTAAGTTTTGAAATAAACATGAAACAATTGCCTCTCTGCGGTCTACCTTTTTTTTAGTTTTTGTATCATCATAAGTTTCACAATGGGAAGAAGAAGAAGAAAAGGATTGGGGTGATGATAGGAGAAGACAAGATGGTTATTGCAGTGATGGAGAAAAGAGGAGATTGATCGCTATCCTTTACATCTTCTATTCTCGCCCCAATCCCTTGATGGAGAGCCTGTTCCCAGGCAATAGTACTGTTAAATATCAGAAGCTATCCCCGTCCCAGTGTTTCTTAATAAATTGACTTAGTTTTAATAGTCTGGGCTGGGTTGCTCGAAGGTCAGCTAACGTTTACCGTTTGTTAACCCCTTAAGCCCTAAATCTGTCAATCTCGATTTTTTTATATAAACTGTTTGGGAGAATTTCACCTTTTATCTTACACAAAATATTTTACCCATTAAGCTCTTAATTCTCATTACAAGATGTATCATTTTATATGAGATAATTAAAAAGAATTGAGATGCCATGGATTTGTGTTAACCGGCCATGGATCAACTTGGCTAAGGTGATCTTTTAAAACAGGTCCAGCAGGTTTAAGATACATTTTTAGCATAATTAAAAACTGATGGTGTTGATTTATTGTTAACGTTAAACCATTGCAGGAAGTGATGAGTAGACTCGGTTTCCGTCTGTCGCTTGAAGACTATTTGATTAAACCTGTACAGCGAATTATGAAATACCAGCTCCTTTTGAAAGACTTCGTAAAGTACACAACGAGAGCTGGACTAGACACCAAGGAACTCAAGGCAGGTTTTGTATTTTTTCACCGGCGTACCTTGCAAAGCGTTGACTGACGCGATTATTTTTGCTTAATAAGTATTTGTTTTTAGTGTGCTGTTAGATCAACCAAAGTTGAACTGATAAATCCGTGGTACATCAGTTGTAAAAGGCTTTGGAAGTACTTAAGTCATTAAATATTTAAGGTTACGTTTCGTGATTTGGTTTGCACAGAACGACAGTGACTTGGGCTATACAACTCAATTCTTGGGTATGCCTATTTAAAGCCTGCTAGTTTGATGATCTCTTAATTTTTTTTCATTTTTTTTTTTATTTGGTAAATTTCTCTGGTTGGTTTTTAACTGAATTTCCCTGTGATTCCTTAGTTCTGTTAGTTTTTCTGTCTCTTCTTGTGATTGATAACCTGTTGGCATATTCAACGAAAATTGCAGTTTATTCCAGCGCACTTCTTCTGTCGCGTATGTCTTAGATCTTGAGGAGATATTTACGATACGATTTGCTGATATCGTACACAATTTATTGACTTGACTCATCCTCAACTTGCCCTGTTGAACATAATTCCAACGACAGATAACCCCATTTGCCCTTGTTTCTAGCAAAGTGTGCAGTCCAACTCCACGTCTATTCATATTCTTTCATTTCTCTGTCAACGGTTCTTCTCTGTACCTCCTTTGGTTTTCAACGTTTTCTTTTGTCTGCATTATGATCTTTGATATTGCATCATGGTGTACTCTGATGACTTGTCCGTTTCATATCCATTTTTTCTATTTTATTTCTTTATTAATTGGTGAGGTCGACGTTTTAGTCCGATGTTTCCCTCCAGCAATTATTCAGTTCTGCAGTTTGCCGTTTAGTTGAAAGAAACTAAACTGTTTCTGTGTTGTTATAGAAAGCTCTTGAGCTGATGTATGTGGTACCTAAAAAAGCCAACGACATGATGAATGTGGGCATGTTGGAAGGATACACGGTGAGTAAATGCTGTGTTCGTACAGTCTCCCGATTTTGATCTTTCTATGTAATTTGGAATATTGAAAACATGTACATCTTCAGAAGGTAATAAAAGGCGCCTTTTAGGCACTTGAAGCTACTGTAAATCGAAATGGAGTGCGAAAAATTTAGAGTAAACCTATAGTTAACAAAATTGCGTGAATCTAGTTTAGATCTTTTAAAGGGAGCCTCGGCTGTCCAACAATATCAATCTCATATTAGAGTTTTTCTAAACTTGTATCTATATCACCAGTTCAAAGTTGATAACTCTCTCTGTATGATTCACACTAAACGATTTGTTTTGATCACTTAATTTCCTGGGGGCCGCCATCTTGAAATGTGACGTGTTTGCGTTGCAGTTCCAGTCTCTACTCTTGATAAAAACAATAGCAATGAACAAGTTGAGAAAAACTCTAATATGAGATTGATATTGTTGGAAGCCGAGGTTCCCTTTAATTTGTGCATTCTATCCAATTTTAAGCCAGTGTTAATTTGAAGAGTGTTTCGCAGTTTTACGGGCTTCCTGTGGTGTTTGGTAATTTGCCTAGAGACATCTTATTATGGTGTTACGGACTCATTTACAGAACGACAACATATTGGCTAAAAATTATATTCCAGCTGCTAATTGTATTGTGAAACATAGTTTCAGTACGACCAAAGTATATTTCAGCATAGCTACCTAACAGTTTATTGTAAGTAGTTCATGAACTCGGGATAACGGAATTGAAAAAGTTGCAAATGACTATTTGCACTCAAAATTTGACCTTGACGTCTTGAGTGGGGATAGTATCATTTGTATTTTGGTCTCGTGAAAAATTAAATTATCGAACTTTTCAATGGTGTTGTGTTTCAGGGTAAGATCGCGGCGCAAGGTGATCTGATCATGCAAGACACTTTGATGGTTATGGACCTGAAGGAGAAATCAAAACCTTGCAAGAGACGCGTGTTCCTCTTTGAACAACTTGTAATTTTTAGTGAACCCTTTGAAAGAAAAACGGATTGGACAGTTTACATCTATAGACATTCTGTTAAGGTAAGGTCGCAACTGTGTTTGTCTATTTTAAAGCAAAAATGTTTATCAATTTTGATGTCTTTTTTCAAGCAAAAAATTTTACCACTTTTGATAAAGTGAATAGTATAAAATATACACACTGTACATCAGCTCTTTCATGCTCTTCCCTTTAAAGCTTTGTAACCCTTTCAGTCCCGGTTGTATTGTTAAATTCTCCCAACTGGTTCCCATACTTTTCAGTGAACAAGTTTGAGAGAAGATTACTTTTAATCTTTTGTTTGATCAACTCTCAATTTCTCTTTACCAAATGTTTGGTACGTATTATGTTAGGAGAAGTTGGGTGTTTATAACTGACTGAAATTGAAAGGGTTAAACCTTTTAAAATGTTTTGCCGAAAAACAAAAATATTTTAGTTATTCGGTTTTCCATCTATAGTGGGAACATCCATGCTTCATGCAGACGTTAATGAGTTTGAAAGATCATTCTTTTCATTTGTTGTGCAGACCAATAAGATGGGACTGACTGACGGCGTGGATGATGATCCGTGCAAGTTTGCTGTCTGGACAAGCGAAGGGTCTGACTCAGAGATATTCGCACTGACGGCCATTTCAGAAGAGTCGAAGAATGAGTGGATATTGGCGTTGAAGAAGCTGCTGGAATCACAAACAGCCTTTGCTATTGGTTAGTTTAAACTGTTTCGTAATACTCTTACAGAACAATATTCCCCACTGTCAAGCAATAGTAAAACTAATTATTGATTTTTCTAATCTTTGTTTCATATTAACAGTTCGCAGTTCTAAAATTTCAATATCCCTTACACCAGCTTTTGAATTTTAGAACGTATTTTTACATTTATACTTAATGATTGACAACGCTTTCACACCAAAATGTTTTCGTTAGAGTGTGGTCTTCACTTCAAATACAATGAATGGTTGTGGAATAAAAACTTAAAATGTAAGTTATATAAAATACGGTTAAATAGATATCTGAACACACATAACTAGAATGCTGCAGGAAAAAAAATAGCAGAACAGTTATTCTTCATTAGTAAGGTCCATTAGAGCGCAACCAAGACGTCACAATTCACAGCGGCTGAGCGCAAAACACATTGAAAATCCAAATTTTGTGATTTAATGCGGCATTGCCTGAATTAACTTAACATACCCGGTGAAACAAAATTATTTTAGAATGTATCACAGTGTGCGTGTTGATAACTATGATGTATTTTTTCTAAACTGGACTAACGACATAAAATTAACGTAGCGTTTTTAAATCCAGATACTCCACCGGAAGTGAGCCAGATCTTAAAACAATGGAAAGAAGGTTTGAATAGTGATAAAATAATTAAATATTATTTAAAATAGGCTTAAACTTTCATCGTAAAAAAATATTTCTAAACTATAACCGATGATTAACTGCTGCACAGGGTGCCCACTCAAATTAACCCAAGTTTAAGTGCTATCCTGTTTTCTAAAAATGAAATTAACATCTGTCTTAAAGTTGTGTAAAAACTAATTTCATTGAGAGAGTGATATCCTAAAAGACTTGGTTTTATTTGTTTTGTTTTTTTTTTTCTCAGATTTGTTTCATTTTACACATAGTTCTTTTCACTGTATGATAACCAAACCATTTATAAAATAACTAGAAAAGTAAGTTTCAAGTGATGCATAAACAGACGTGTTAATTTTGAATTTTTAATCTAAAAATTTAAACTTTACAACAACTTTTAAATGTCTTTAACAGCCATACTACCCAAGCGAAAACAAACCACTTGTGTTGCTGGGGTGATAAACTTGTTGTTTTCCTTGTAGCATTGGAGAGACCAATTGAATACCAGAAGCTATTAACTTCAGCAGACATCTTTGAAGAGTGTGAAACGTGAGTAATAAATGCCGTAGTTACATTTTATGCAGTAAGAATATGTTAAAAAGTTATATACAGCATGAATGGTAAGATCTTCTTCGTTCCTGACCTCAAACCAGAAGTCTGTTTGAATATTCACTTTATCTATTTTGCCAAAGTCGACTGACATTTCCATCTTTAAGAAGAAGGTAACTAGAGTATTAGGTCCTTTTTGTAGCTAACTTGCAATAAATTAGTATATCTGAGATAAGCGTCGTTTTGCATGGGCAACTAGGCTCGATAAAATATATAACAAGAATATGTTGTTAAGATCTTCTTCCTTCCTCAGTTTTGACCTTAAATCCTAACCTGACCTTGAATGTTCGTTCGACCGAGCTTAACATTTATGAAGACGGTAAATAGGGTATCAGGTTATTTTTACATGGCTAACTTGCAATAGATTAGTCTCTTGGAATTAAGCGTCTTCCCCATGGATGTTAGTTTCGATAATAATATATTGCAGACTTCACACGGTCATGAAAAGTCTTGAAAAGTTATGGAATTTGAAAATGCGTTTTCTAGGCCTTGACAAGTCCTGGAATTTTCGGAAAATGACCAAGGTCATGAAAAAGTCATAGAAGTTTTATTTTCTCTTGAACTATGGTTTTTGTTGAATAAAATTTTTATGTAATTGAGCGCAAATGTGCCAAGAAAACGCTGTTGTCACACGAACGTTGCATTGCATCATGAAGTATCAAAAATTAACTATGAGATGAATATGCACTACGTAAGCAAATTTGAGTTTTTTACTCTACGTTCAATCTTGTTACACCGTCTTTCATTGTTCAGAAGGTGTCATTCCCATTTAAAATTGGATTAAAGAGTGAATTGGCTGTTGTGTTGGAGTGGTTTCTTTGATTTCTCTATATTTCTGGTTCATGGAAAAGTCATTTAATTTCATTCCTCATACTCGGTGTGAACCCTGTATAACTGGGATAGGTTGTAGTAGGTTGTTAAGAACTTCTTCCTTGTCCTCGAACGCCAACTCTGTCAAGCTTTAAGTATTAGTTTACCTTTCAAGCGTCGTCTAAATGACTGTTAAGCTCGCTAAAATTATAGTTAGCTAAGAGGTGAATAATTGTGGATGTAACGCTAGAAAGAACGAAGCAAGTCTCTGCATTGTTAATTTTACCTCTCTAGGCCACCAGCAGTAGTACCGCAGGTTGCCGTGACAACGAAAGGCCAATCA
Organism: Zoanthus sansibaricus; assembly: GCA_026122405.2. Taxonomy (NCBI): domain Eukaryota; kingdom Metazoa; phylum Cnidaria; class Anthozoa; order Zoantharia; family Zoanthidae; genus Zoanthus; species Zoanthus sansibaricus. The sequence continues at coordinate 10,400 of JAPEIX020008599.1, forward strand.
ACACCTTCTTGTTCAACAACGAATTCTTTACCTCATGCGCATCGTGCAGCAAGTCTACCCTACACTGGCTCTCTCAAACGACCGACACCTGTGAGTATTCCATTCAGACAGCAGTGATACAATTCGTGAAGTAGGTTGCAGTCTTGATCATTTAAAGCAGCACAGTAACTCTCAACTAATCAGAATAAATATACCTTACCCTAATCCAACTTCAATCCATCATTACCCTTGATATGTGTTTACCCCTTTACATGGATTTTTTCTCAGTTAAGGAACAACGAAAATGAACATTTTCTATTTTGTTTTCCAGTTTACGCAAAATCTCGTGAAACACATGCATCTTATTCCACTGGAGACAGCCAAGTCACTCGACGAACTTACATCTGCTTTCTCAACTCCAACAGTAAGTCTTATTGTCTTTTCCTTATGATATCGAGTCAGCAATCAATTATTTTATTTAAAACGTTTTATGGGTCGATAAAACAGATTGCTGTTCAGAGCATAGGGACGTAACGAGCGTTCCTCCTGTGGTTAAAAGATCTTTAACTCAAGTTGCGTCATGGGCTTAGAATTTATTCTGAGAACTTCTGTCTTTGAAAAAGAAGGCAGAACTTTGAATTCTTCATTTGTAATTATGAAAAAAACTACACTTATTAAAAGCAACGACAACAGCTTGTCCATTTGATGGAGCAACTTCAATTGATCTAATGAACTGTTTTTTCCCCTCATCAAAAGCGTGATAAAGAACGGTATGTGGTAGTAGAAGATTTCAAAGGGAAGGACAAGGATCAACTAACAGTGAAGAAAGGCGAATTTGTTTACCTCGTGTCCAGCAAGAAACACGACAAGAACTGGATGTACGTATGTAACACGGCCGCCGACAAACTAGGGCTTGTACCAGCCAAGATTCTGTGTAAGGAGTCTGAGACCAACAACAATATTGGAACGGATGGTAGGTCACAGCCTTGGTAAAACAGTTACTTATTGGGATTGTTTTCCTTGTTATCACGTTCGAAAATCATGTTTTGTGATGGTATCAAATATAGATAGCACAAACGTGCGGGTAGCTAACGTGAAGCCACTATATTGGCACTATGGCCACGTTGGTAGCGGGCTTTAACACTTTAAACTAGTGTTAAATGATTGCTAGCAGTCATGGACAGCTGTTTCGGCCTTTTTGTGCGTTTTATGCCTCATCATCGGTTTGTGATGGTATTTGAGTTGAACTCAAACTCTTGTTGTCAGAAGTCAAAATCAACCCAACATACAATGCATATAAATGTATCTTGTATATGAAATGGATTTCGTCACTTCATGTTATTATTATCATTAAAACTATCAATTCTTTTTATCTAGAGTTATAAACACCCTTATCATTAATCATGCATAGCCAAAATTAATATTTTTATGTGGTTCAAAAGCGAATTACAGTGATATTTTCCATCAATTTGTCAACTGGCATCAATTCGAGGAACTTTTCGTCACAATCATTCGTTTTGCACAATCTCTTCACAGCTAGGTATTAATAATCTTGGATAAAAGAGTGTGAAATTGTTGTTTGTGCAAAATCTAGGAAGGAATGTAGTCCCAAAGTCTGCAGGCATTTTATAGTCACTGCCTTCAAGGCACCAGTAGTTGACCGGAGTCTCTGCAGCACTTTTCTGCTCTTCTGTTTCACTTGTATCAACAAATATTGTCATTCACTGACCGAGTACTTCTTACAGGCACCTTGGGCAAGTACACTAGATGGTATTAACGTGTTAATTAAACCAGCTTGTAACGTCATTTTATCATCCTATTCAATATATGTGTAGGATTGATTGTAGAAGTAATTTTTACATGGTGTTCACTACTCCTAGAATACCTGGAAAACACCTGGAATTTTAGTAAAAATATTTAATTAGCTATATAAACAAATCAAAACCCACAGAATTATCTTACTCCTGATTGTACTTTTTTTATTTTATATAGGCTTGAATTAAGTTAGTGCTGCTGAAATTACTTCTTGTCGTTTTGTTTTCACCAAGAAAAAAATTGGAGTTGGGTCCTGGAAAAATATATTCTTTACCTTACCTTTAACTCCGGAAAACTCCTAGAAACTATTGTCATCAATCAGCACCATATTGCCCATGTTTTTGCCTTCCTCTTCATAACATAGCAGTATTGCAGTAGCCACCCGTCTTTTTGACTAAAAAATCATTTTTGTCATTTTTTATCTTCTACAGAAAAAGAGTCCAAGAAGTCTAACAGGTGACTACCATTCATTCTCTTAGTTGCGTTAGATTTTAACTATTGTTAAAAAAAAAACACGGAATTTCATCGACATTTTGACAATGTCTTTATATGGCATTGCTTTTCCTTAACTAGGTTGACTGCACAGTCGCCAAAGGTGTGCCGGCATTCCAGTTTTTCGTAAGTTTCGATATTCTAAGCGCCTTTTTTGATTCTCGCTTTCACAATTTCAAACACGACCATGTTGCACCATCGAAACCGTCTGGTTATCGCAGTCGGTTAAACAAACGTTCATAATTGCGTTCTGGACTTACGGTTAATTAAATCTGTTCAAAGCCACTATCGTAAAGCCACTATCGTAAATCCCTACTTTACAATTTTTATGTGAATACGTGTTTCTGGTAATGGTAGTTTTTGGAACAAAGTGGGTTTTAATCGCATTCTGCCTGTGAACATACGTAAATTTTTCAGCAACATATCCATTAACCTAAAAAACCTATTAAACTACACTTGAGATATATTCAATCATGGCAAATCGTGATAAAACAAATAACTCGATTCATTCTCGTCATGGTTTCACATTAGATAAATAAAATATCTGTGTAAACGAGAGATATGCAGACATGATGTCCTTTGAATTTTTCTGGGTTGAATGAGTCGATTAGAAATGAAGTCGCAATCTTTAAAATTGGTATGTTTCGGTATTCGTACGTGGACGCATGTGTATTTTGCAGTTGAATTAGGGTTCTTTTTTTCATTTAAAGTATTTAAAACCTTTTTGTTAACGATTTACTTTTGTTTATTTGTGTTAGTTGGCTTACATTGGTTTGTTTTATTCATTATGAAAGTGTTAGGGGAATGTTTATCGTATCATTTACATGTTTGAGAGTGCGTTGAGTTGAAGGAGAGACGTTTTATTAATTTCTATGTTGTTAAGTTCTTAAAAGTTAAAATGTTTTCTTAATTTTTTTTGTTTATTTTATAATTAGACTGGGGAAACCCGCAGGGAAAGTTCGTCGCAACGCAAGCTTTAAGTAAGTTTCGTTTGCATTCATCCGCGGAAGTATCAGTGGAACAGAACTGTGTGTGTGACAGCTTAGAGAATAAAAATTTAGGTTGACTAAAGGAAAAATATTGTTATTATGCGTTTTAGTTGACATTTTAAAATAATTTACGTCTCAATGATTCTGTTTTGTTGTCCATGCAGGGCACTTGTTCTTAGAGTGATACACAAGGCTCCGTTCTACCTTATCAGTGAACCTCGTATAAGTAGTTGAGCTGATTTCCTGTAAATTCTTAATTTTGTAGCCGTATATGCTTTCTAGACTTTTCTATTTGTTTCAAAGAAACTGCCACAAAAAAGATTTTACGTATTTTAGTTTTGTAATATGATTTCAATTCATTTGCCGACGTTTTGAGATGTGATGAACTGTGTGATTTTTTGCCGTCCGTCAGAATGAGCTATAATTAATCTGCTTTCCGAAGAATTTTGGAAGACGTTTTTATTTCTGCACAGCAGGTCTTTTTCTATTATTTATATTCTTATTATTACTAATGTTATTATTACTTGTGTTATTAACAGACGTGTGCTTGGCGCAATTGGTAAAAACTACTGTATGCTTTACAACTACATGGTCATCAGTTCAATCCCAGGATCTGGCGTATTTTTACATTAGTTTAACTTCCTTTTCGCTTAAGTTCACTCAGCTTTCCATCCTGCCGGGTTAGGTATATGAGTACTAGCGTCTGCTGGGAGCTAATCTGCAATAGATTGGTGTCACGTCCATGCGAAGTCAAAGGCTGTCATCCGCTTTACACTACAGAAACCGGAGATAAGCACCGGCTCCATGGGCCACTTGGCTTGTTAAAGATTTAGCTAGTATGATTAAAATTGCTAGTTTGAATTGAATGAATAAAAACGATTCTTGAATTTATTCTTTGATGTAAGACTGATATTGTTAACCTCTTTGCAAGGGTTTTACAATCCTTTCCAACATACAGCTTCTCCGAAGATAAGGAATTGTGGATTACTTAATTATCTGCTTATTGGTAGATCAAAAATCTTTTTACTATGGTATTTGTTTATTTTTCCCAAACATAGATCAGCAAAATATTCCAATTAAGAGCAGATTATTTGTAGAACTCTTTATGGAAGCTTGCAACTTGGTCATAAGTTAGAAAGAAAGTGTTCTTCAAGTTGAATGCTCAGAAAACAATTTCAGTAACTTTTGAGCATTCAACTTGAGTAACACTTTCTTTCTATGTGTAGAATGTTTTGTTGTCACATTCATATTTTTCTTTAGCTTAGTAAAAAAAAGCTTAATTCTTGACGAGCCAAGTGGCCAATGGAGCTAGTGCCTGTCTCTGCCAGCAGACGCTGGTACTCATTTACCTACCCAAGAAGGATGGAAACCTGAGTTAGCCCAGGCCGTAATGAAGGTCGCATACATACATTCAAATCTCGACAGAACCGGGATCGAACTGGGGCCTTTTAATCCAGATTAAAAGTTAGATCACAGTTTTCCAGTTTCATTTTCATGTTTAAAATCTTCTCATCGGAGTTTTACCAAATTGTAAGGTTTTATCCTTACAAAAAATGTTGCCACTCTTATTGTTGTTCCTGTTATTGTTGCTGTTGTTTATTATTATTATTATTATTGTTATTATTATTATTATTATTATTATTATTATTAGTTTAAGATCCAGGTTAAAAGGACCTTAAATTGCAAAATAGAGCATCAGTTAGTTCCAAAAAAAGTCAACAGCTGAAAATGTCACTGCCGAGAATGTTACTGCCGAATATATATTTTGCTTTCTAAAAACATCAACCTTAATGATTAATTTCATGCTTTTGCTATTGCAAAGCTATCCACTTACATTCCATTTTTTTTTCAGTGACTCTACTTTAAGGCGACGAAGTTTAAAGAAAACTCGAGACGAACACGTGCAAAGCATGTCGGGCAAGTTAAGGAGAAACGTTGAGAAATATAGAGCGAACTCAATTTCAGGCGATTCTGCTGACGACCTGGTAAGTCTGATAGTATTTTTCTTACTTGAATGTCTTAGGAAGAAAGAATCTGCATCGGGAGCTATTATCAACGTGATTTGTCATAGATAGTAATACTGTCGAGCCACTTACTTTTGGGAGACTGGAAGGGAGGCAGCGTGGCGGAGTGGTTGGAGTTTGGGATTTTAATGCGGAAGACCCGGGTTCAAATCCCCGACTCGGACTGCTGAATGAATTTGTTCCCGGTAATCCCAGGGGCAATTTCACCACGCCTTGTAAATAGCCAACTGGTTTGCCTCCTGCTAGTTGGGATTCTTATCTGGAAGAGAGGGGGATTTTAACATGACACTGAAAAGCCCCTTAAGGAGAGTTGTCATTAAATTATTATATTATTTTTATTATTATTAAGAAACCTCAACATCAGACTAACTTGACACAAACGGCAACGAGAAATTGTGACTTAAGCAAAACATTAGTAAACATTGCTGCTTAACAAACCGCGCTATTGACTAGGAGTTACAGTACTAACTCTTTTCGACGATTGACCCTGAAAAGCTGGTTTACAACACTAGGTGTTGTCACCGATTAACCGTTATTGAGTGAGTCACGACCTGTTCACTTGTTTAGAGGCAATATAATCCAGCTAAGTAGCAACTGTTTGCTTTAAATTTATGTTGGTTTTCTTTTCTTTTACTAACAGGATCAGTTAGAAGACTCGGAAAACGGTACGTGCTATAGTTAGAAGTGTGTTGGAAAATATTATAGTTAAAACGAAAAGCGTGCAAAATTAAAGTACAGATGAATCAAGCAGACCCTTTCTTTAGGGGAGAAAATCGATCGCCGCTTTCTTGAAAATGCGGCTTAGTTCGTTGTTGAAGTATAAGAAAACATTGCCTTGTCAATTTTATAACAGCGTTTTCTGAAAAACAGAAATGTTTTTTTGGTATGCCATCTGAAAAAACTGGAAGTCTTTGAATTTTGGGATTAGCCTTTTAGGTTAAACGGGACGTAGAAAAATTCCTAACTTTTGAGTTTTAGCTCAAATAATAGATATAAATAAATAAATAAATAAATATCAATATTTATATAGCGCTTATCCTAAAGCTCTAAGCGCTTTACAAATAAATACAGGTTTTTAACAGTTGAGGGTCTTAGAAAGTCAGCTTAAGCGGCTCGCATGATATGGCGCAAATTGGCAGCCGATAAGAAGTGCCCTCAGTTAAAGAAACAGACCACAAAACCGGGATCACCACCCTACTCTTTACGAGAAGTATATCGGTTCTTTTAAGTCCCTCGACAGTAATTTTACTGTCGATAACGTCCTTATCCGAGAAGACGCGAACGTCTAACCATTTGCAGATATCAGAACAAAGATAGCACCTTCTCCTCAGTTATTTTAAGACCCTGAGTGTTGGTTCGGCCGGGAATCGAACCCGAGCCTCCCGCACAGCAGACTGGCGCCTTACCAACTGGGCTTACCATAATATAATGGATGTGATGCGGTTGTTTTTTCCTTGTTCGTTGCTTTGTTCAACTTGAAAATCTGTCAGCGAAATTTGAAAAAATATCTTAATGCTGGATATTAACTGGTAAAGTCTTGGAACTTTTCTTGGGAAAAACCCTAAACTGAACCTTAAAAAGAACTAAACTGTAAAACTTACTTTTAGAAATAAGAGAACGATAAGTTATGAAATGGAGATTTTCAATAAATGTTTGAATGGTGTCACCTATGCAAAGAATTTTGATAGCTTTAGTCTTATACGTATGTCAAACGCGTCGGGGTCCATTTAGCTTCTTGGCTTGCAGATGATTTAGCTTTAAAGCTTTACCTATGTAAAAGTTTCGTGTTTATGAAGTATCCTCTTATATTTTCAGTTGGTTTGAGCTTTGTGGAAGCTCTAAACGACGTCAGCATAAACAATACAGAAAGTATTTGTCTGTGTTGCAAAGTACAGTCAACTGAAATACCTTATAAGGTCGGGTGGAGTAGGAATGGTGTACAAATATTTAACGGTGAAAGACACAAGACTGGACGAGATGGACACAAACAGACGCTAGAAATTTCTTCCTCCGTCGTACCAGATAGCGGAACATATACGTGTACTATATCCTGTCCCGCGGGATCCGTGTCGTGTTCAGCAACGCTGGCTGTGATAGGTACGTTGTCTTTGTCTGCATTTAGTTCGTCGTGTATGTTTGTGTTCTTGAAATATACAGAGTGAGCAAAAAAATACATTTGTTACGAGTTTAGATTTTACATCATTGAAATAAGCAGGAAAAAATTTACAAGATAAAAGATTCACAAGATAAATTTACAAGATGTTAACATGTGTGAACATGTGAAATGCGATGTTTAAACCGGGCCCAAGTAACGATTTTAGCGAAATATTGATCTGAAATAACAAAATGCTGTTGACAGAGCCCTTTAACGTCCCTATTTTCATGTACAGTAGCGACCGCCGTGGTGATAACTGTACTCCTGGAATTCCCAGAAAACGACTGGAATTTTAAAATTTTCTCCCCGGGTCCTGGAAACCTCCAGGAAAAAACATAATTTCATTTTGCTCCTGGAAAATTTCTTGAATTTGTAGAAAATTTTTAATCACTTTCTAAACATACCAAAACATGTGACTCGTGACTTTGTTTTTCGTAGTTGAAGAATGTAAACTTAAAGTCGTCTGCTGCTTCTTTGTTTAGAAATTACTTGATATCGTTCCATTTTCCAGGGAGAGAATTTGGGATGGGTCCTGGAAATATAAGTTTTGTACCCTTGAAAACTCTTGGAATTTCGTTTCAACAGTTTTTGAGCACCATAGACTGCGAACTATGGGCTGAAACCCTAATGAAAATCATGAAATATTAAAAGGAAGTTATTACTTTAAATCTTACTGGTTGTTTTTCTTCCCTTATCCGTTTACACAGGCGTCCCTGAGCCGCCATCAAAGCCATACGCGGTTGATGTGTCATCTTCATCCCTTGTTCTCGAGTGGGGCGAGTCGGAGTATGATGGCAATAGAACTATTACTGCGTACACTGTTGAGTACAAAGAGACTGGGGTTAGTGTATGGCAGGCCGCTGTTCCATTTGTTGCCGGCTCATCAACTAGCATAGACGATTTAACGCCTGGAGCCACGTACCAATTTCGCGTGAGCGCCAACAATGAGATCGGTATAAGCAAACCTAGTCCGCCTTCCGACTCCATCACGTTACACAATGAAAATGGTAAGAAACGCTGTTTAAAACTCGTTTGAGTTACCAGAGTAGCTCGCAACACATGCCTTAAAATTAATCTAATCTTCTGAAATGTAAAAAAGAGCCTCTTTTTATTCTAATCTAGTGTAAATGGAACTTTAAAAGGTTTAAAATAATATAAAATAAAACCTATTCCTTCACCTGAAAAATAATAGTGCGGCACATCGTTAAAGGTAACTTTGCATGTTCGTTAATTTTTTAACACGTAACTCAACTGTGTCGTGTAACACCTTTAAACAGAGTAATATAACCATAAGATATAAACCATTATAAACACTTGCATGCCTATGATATAACCTTGTGTAATATTTGAATTCATTTTCAGAAGATTCGTGATAACGCAACAAGGACTTTTGAACCTATCAATGTCGTGACACTCGTTCTTCAATCCATCAACCCATTCGTCTGCCTGTGACCACGAGTTGCTGCATGTCACGTGAAAATGTTCTTCGTTCGTCGCATTAGCAATAAAATTTAAAAGCAGTTAATAAACGAATGTAATTAATGTAAAGTGATCTTTTTGGCTTAAGAAATCGTTGATGAAACCTATTAGATTATTAGATACTTTAATAAATGAAACAGTTTTATTAAAACTCACAAGAATTGTAAATGTTTCCAAAATTATATTCGCATTTATTGCTAAACAAAAAAAGGCAAAATATATTTCAATTGCGTAAATCGGAAAAAGACTACATAATAATATAAAGACGCAGTTTTAGCTGATGTTTAACTGTCTACCAATGATATGTTAAACATGATCGTTGTAGATTGAAACAAAGCAAAAAGTTTATATTCTAAACCATGCGTTAGCCTACTATTACAATACTTCCAATAGATGTTTTAAAAGAGTTTAATTTATCCATTCAAAAAGAGAAGACTGGTATCTTGAAACTCTTGAGAATATCTCATTCTGAATGGCCATTGTTAAAGCACGCTGGCGTGCAGATTATGGGTAAAACAAACTAAGTTTTTATTATAGTTCTTGTAGTGTTAACGGAATATTTCATAGACAAATATAGTATATTGCCAAGGAACATCCATCCTGTATGTGGCCCT
>JAPEIX020008600.1:0-12837 GCA_026122405.2 Zoanthus sansibaricus
ATAATAATTTAAAAAAAAAGCAAATACAACAACAACGACGACCACTGAAATTGGTCGTCACAGCCACCTATTACACCTTTAATGGCCGCTTATTACTAATGTTATTAAAACCCCTGGTTTATTACTTGCTCAGTTCTGAAACGTTTTGTCTGAAAACTTTCAATCTTTTTACAAGGATGTGCTTCAAGCCACAGAAAAGCGATCCTGAAAAAAAAAATAAAAAACTGTTAATGCTAGCGCAAAACTTTATTATCACAATTTTATCTTGTGTATTCAGTAAATTTCTTAAGATGTCTAAAGACATATTAATGTGCCTCTCATTATAACCAAATAGATCTTATTGCTATAATTTGGAAATGGATTTTAGTAGGAACATCATCAATTTAGTATTTAGTTGACAGCCACCTTGTCGTCTTTTTTGTAAGTGTTGTGAGTCCGTACCCAAAATATTTTGATTTTGTGCAACTGTGGTGGCTTGGTGACTGATGGTGTTCCCCGACGTATTAGCTAATACGTACTTTATGGCGAATTCTGATCGTGTCGGTCAAAACTGTAAATTTATCGAGACAAAAACATTTAATTAATTTTTGGTATCAATATCTTTACGGTGTGGTCAAAAGAGGTGACCAAAAAATAAGAAGTTATTAAAATTTATTTGTATGCACGGTTAGGATCTTTTGTTCTAATAGGGGTGATGCTTCATTAGTCTTTTGACCGTTTGCTCATTTAAAATCTCAAAAGCCATTTGTTTTTTCTCTGCGGTTAACGTCAAATTTCAATAGGCAAACTGAGAACAATAATATGTAACAAAGAAAGTCATCAAGTTTCCAAACCAGTCAACTCTACTAACTATCAGAGGATGTAGCGAGTGTCGAACTCGCAACAACAAAGCTTGATGTTACAAAGGCAGCCCCAAATATGTTTCTGTATGAACAAATCATATCAGACTATGTATTGTCAGAAAGGTTGTTTTTTTTAAAAAAAAAATTGTGAAAATTCTTTTAGAAACAATGGCAGAAATAAAGTTTTCTTTCCTCTGTTTTTAGTGTTCTTAAGGCATTTCTACTGTAACTATTGGGATACTGTTCTGTCACATTTTGTAATACCTGTCGCACTTTGTAATAAATCCGTCACACTTTATAATACCTGTCGCACTTTGTAATAAATCCGTCACACTTTATAATACCTGTCGCACTTTGTAATAAAACCGTCACACTTTATAATACCTGTCGCACTTTGCAATAAATCCGTCACACTTTGTAATAACTGTCGCACTTTGTAATAAATTCGTCACACTTTATAATACCTGTCGCACTTTGTAATAAAACCGTCACACTTTATAATACCTGTCGCACTTTGTAATAAATCCGTCACACTTTATTATACCTGTCGCACTTTGCAATAAATCCGTCACACTTTGTAATACCTGTCGCACTTTGTAATAAAAAAGCTGTCGCAATTTGTAATAACGTTATTAAAGCGTATCGACTAAGTAAGTTTTATTTTCAATCAGTACTCAGTCCTCAGTACCAAACGGTTGCCAGGCACAAGAGAAGATGCTAGTGGTCACGTGGTTCCCCGTTCTTATTGATACTAACAAGTAATGAACAAAACTGAAATTATCATGTTTTGCAATTAACCAATTATAATTCTCTTTGCTTGTCCAGCCAAAATTTTGCATAAGCATTGTTTCTATATTTTCTCTTGGGACTTACAAAGATCCTAAGAGAAACCTGAAACAATACTTATGCAAAATTTTGGCAGGACAAATAAAGAATATTATGGTATTTTTGATATTCGCTGCTAAAAGTTTGTTAAAATTAATAATGCCAGTCATTATGGTTGAAGAAAAACCTAATCCTAAGTGAAATTATAAAACAAAATTCTGTCTTCATTGTATCTGAGCATATATTGTTATAGTCTGATCTATAGTCATAATCCTGTTCGTTTGCACAATGTTTAAATCGGATCGCAATATGAAATCGTAAGTAGCTCAAAACAACTCTCTGTTGTAGAAACGCTCTCGTGTTTGTAAACACTTTATACCAGCTACACTAAGTGAAACACATAACGGCCATCAGCATAAGAAACATTGCTAAGATATATAAACTATGAAATTGTTTAATTATCGAATTTTTTCAAATTAGTTATTAACATATAAGTATGCTGAATACAGTGATTTTTGACAGCTCGTCAAAAATAGAGATAGAAATTATAGTTGTCTCTTTTGCTGTAATACCATACAATAATAGCACAATTAATCAATACTTGTTTGTACTTGATAAAACTTATTTGTCAAGGAAATAATTTCATTAAAAAATTGATAGTATTTAAATGTCGATTTGAATTTTCCAGAGAAAGTAATAGTATGCATTGAAACTCGATCAATGATTTCTCCTAATGTTAAACAAAAGAGATGATGTTTTAAAAAAGTGTGTTTTCCTTATCAGCTGGACCCAACACGCAATTACATTGGATTGAAAAAGTTCGACGTCTGAACTGGGCCTAAGTTACAAGTCTTACAAACACAAATGATAATAAGAATATTAGTATCAATAAGGAAGGGGAACCACGTGACCACTGGCGTCATCTCTTGTGCCTGGCAACCGTTTGCTACTGAGGACTGAGTACTGATAGTCGGAATAATAAAAGTCACTTAGTCGATAACTTTAATAAGGTTATCATAAAGTGCGACAGGCTTTTCGCATTCCAAAGTATGATAAAGGTTATTGGAAAGTGCGACAGCTTTTTTATTACAAAGTGCGACAAGATTTATTACAAAGTGTGACAGGTATTACAAATTGCGACAGTACAGATACTTTTTTGAAGTATAATCAAAATCTATTTAATCTACGAGTGTTTTCAGTATTATATATTTATTTAGCACTTAATCCACGGGCATTAAAAAAGAAAATACAATTGTTATACTTACAATTGTTATACTTTATAACAACTGGTATATTATTCAGTTAAGATTGTCAACGTTTACAGTTGTGTGGAGGTTTTGTTTTGTTTTCTAACTTCCTGACTTAATTACACAATAACCAGAAACGGTAATAGAAAGCCTTATATTTTTGTCATTGGTAGAGAATAGATCGTACAGATTAAAAAACAAGTGATCAACAGATAGTTAAACTGATGCACTGAATGATTGCTCAAAAATACCTGTTTGTTTATTTTTTCTTCTTCAACTCCCTCATGGACGAGACGTAAGGATCAAGAAATCCTCTCAAAACTTCTTGTTTGCGTTCTTGATTCACTTTCTTTGAATCCTCCCCAGTCTCCTTTGAAGTGATATATCGCTCAACCAGTCTTCTTATCAATATTTGACGCTAACAAGATAAAAGAATTAAACTAAGTCTGAATTTCACCTTGAATTTCCAAAGCAAAATCTGTACTAGTTTACTACTATTTTCCTAACAACGCATTAATTTAATTGCATAGCAATTAAACATTTTAACATTAGTCTAGACGAGGGAAAATCCGGGACAATGTCTACAATTAACTTGTTAAAAAAAATTACTTCACCTTTTGCAATCAGAAAAAATACATTTTTGTAATGCTTGCATCCATCACTCTTAAAGCCCAAGATTGTTTAGCCGTTGTTTGATCGACGAAAGCTCAGAAGATTTTTATGTACATTTTTATCTACAGTAGTGTTAGACCTCATCAAAATTTTATAGATCTATATTTTTAAAATTAAAGTATAGCATCCAACATTAGTTATTTGTTAGCAAAATAAAAAAATCTGCATGGCTTAATCGGTTTATTTCACATACGTAACTGAAGCCGCTTGTTCTACAATACCTTTACACTGTTGTGCTTTACTGGTTTCCGCCTATCAGTGCATTGAGATTTGCAACACTAAATGAAAGTGAGAAAACGATAGACTGAGGTCTGAGTAGTAAAAACAGTAATAACTATTATCTCAACATAATTTTAATGAGTTCAAACAGTTTTTAAAAAAATTAACAAAAATGATTTCGTTGACGTCAATTAAAAAATAAGTGAAATGTTTCTATCACGTTTCGATTGCCTTTTATATTAAGTCACTGAAGTAATCGAAGCGTTCCGACATTTCAGGAACTAATAAATAAAAAAAATGTAATTATATATTACAATAGGCCCTTTGCAGTTAGAGATCACGTGACCACATCCATCATAAATTATTTATTATATTTTTTTACAAAAACAATAGGACTCATAGTCCCCTACTAGGTTAATATACCCTAAAATTAATTAGTTATGACAAAATAATCTTCAGAATTGGAAAGAGCAGGTTGAAATTAGCTAGAAGGCATAGTTTTGAGTCTCAAGGTTACGTACTTCAGAAATGAAAGAAAATATAAAATCAAACTTTTTTTAAGGAAATGTATGTGAAAATGGCAACTGGAGAGCAAGCCTTGCCCTCCAGTCATACAAATCCTTGGAAAATATCCTATTTTGTGTTTCTTGCCATTGTTTACATCTTTGAAGTCAATAGTTGAAACTTTGCCATTTTACTAATTTCAACTTGCTCTTTCCATTTTTGGTTTCCATTTTGTCATAGCTAATTGATTTAAGGTACCCGTGGTCACGTGACCCCCAACTCTAAACGAGACGTTGCGGCCAAAACCAGCAGTCTTCATCAGTAAAGTTGGACTCGTGCCAGTTCGTTGTCATTAGACAAACGTCGAGGAACGGAAGGGAAGGCCCAGTCCCAGTCCCAAGTGCATGACAACGAGAACCGGAGCTCCTTCCCCACCTTCCTTTTTGTTCTAGGTAGAGTCCTCCACCCTTTTCCCATATCGCTTCCTTAATCCACCTCCTTCGCCAATCTCGATCTTTATCAAGGAATCGACTCTAGCATGTGTTCTGTTTCCTTCAGATGACAATATACTGTTGAATCCTCCGTTTCTCGACGTTTGACACATGACAGCAAACAGCCATGTGACCACCTCTTGTTTAGAATTGAGATTCATAATTCCGGATATTGATTTATTAATTCCTACAACTGAATAGGGTGAATGACAATTTTCAGTTCCGACATTTCATTTTTAATATAATATTCCTGACTCAGTGCCACTTATTACAAGTCGCGCGGGGCCTGGTTTTTCCCGCTTCTTTACATTGCATGATTAAGCATAAAAAAAGCAAGATAATGCCACTATTATAAAGAGGGTTGAGCCCTTGTCAAACGTTAACGGTCCCAACATTTCACCCAACATGCACCCAACATTTGTCGGGTCAAATGTTAGATACGTTAGGCATGGCCAACCAATAATTAATGCCGGGAGCGGTCTGCGGTAGTTGGATCAATGTCGGGTGAGGTTTGATTTCAAATAAATATTGTCCCAACATCAACCCAGAATTTCTATTGTTTTCACAGTATCGGATTCTTATCCTGTTTGTTTGACAGGGTCACACGACAAAAGCCATGGGTGGACATGCGTATCATAAAAGATGAAACCTTTTAAACGCTTCAAAGTTTATTTATTGCTCATGCGGTCTGAATGTAAGGACTGCCTAATATGCTCATCCGACAATACACATAACTGGCCAACATTTAGTCTGACAAATGTCTGGTGGATGTTGACTGAAATGTAGGGGCGTTTTGATAAAGGCTTTGTGCTACCATTTCACCTACTCATGTACGTGTTGAATTATCACAAGGATAGCGATGGCTTCGCTTTTTTTAGTTCAAATCTTATCTTCGCATTTAGTTTCCAAAAAGAGGTTAAGTCAATAAAAGGTGTTTTGCTTTCTAAGTACCCAATTTAACATATAAAATCTAACTTTTTATTTGCCTAATATGATTAATATGATTATGCGTAATTTTGTTACTTATACTTTCTGGTATACAAGGATTCATTATTATATGTATAATTAGTCAGGGGGCCAGGGCAAAAAATTTCGGAAAAAGTTGGACGGCCTGATATAAAATTTTATACCTTATCAGTGTCAAGGGGTGCCCTTCAAGTGTAAGAAAACCCATGTTGGACTGTCCAGACCTTTTGCACAACAGCGTGATGGTACAAAAATAAAGGGGACATATTTGGTAACCAAAAGGTCTTACTTTTATAGACAGATTGTTGTATACATCTATATATCGCATATAGTTTTCAGGAATATGCTCCTTACTTATATATTTTAACCTTACTTTTTTACATGAAGAATTAACTCAAAAACATAACTCTGGCATATAATGGTTACCATGGCAATGAGATGAGCTTTAATTGCTAGATTTAATCTTAAAAATTTACAGAAAATATACTTAGATAAGTAAATGTAATATTCAACAATAATATATAAAAACTATAAGATGTTTTGTCACTGAAAATATGAAGCACTCTGATGGAGCCACCTTAATACTGCCATTGATATTATTATATGGATTAATAAAACTAAAGTTCAAGTAATACAGATAAATTATGCGTGCTTAAGCTGATGTTACACGAGGCAATTTTTTGTGCAACTTGTCTCGCAACGCAATTGCCAGACAAGTTGCAAAGGGGGTGTTACACTGCGCAATGGCTCCTGCAACTTGAATTTTGTAACTAAAGTCATTGCGAAAAGTAGAACAGGATTTTACTTTCGTCAATGATGTCTGCAACTTGTCTCACAACGATTTTAGCCATTGCACGGGGTGTTACACGCTGCAATGACTCGTGCAACTCGCTTTGCAATGGCGTTGCGAGACAAGTTGCACAAAAAATTGCTTTGTGTAACATCAGCTTTAGTCATCTTCCTCTGAGGCAGATTCTTCTGAAGATGATTCTTCAGCAACTCTCCCACAGGCTGGCTTTTTTCTCATGTAAGAAGATCTAACGCAGCATGGAATTCCAGCTTTAAAACAGGGGCAGCGTTTAAGACACTTTGATGTCTTGCATGTGCATCGGGGTGATTAATGGATGTCAGGCTTGGCCTGGATGGTCATTACGATAGGCCATAATCTACCTTCAATAAGAACTCGGCCAAACTCGGTTGAAGGGTGGAGCTGTAAATCACACTTGTATGCAAATTTGTATAGCGCTAGCTGGTAGAGTGCCCTTAGCAAATGCTGGTAGAAAGCATCGTCAGTCGGTGGCAGGATACGCACGTCTGACTTACATGTAGCATACATGTTGTTCACGGAGGGTATTGAGCTGACATCTGCCCCTTTTCCGTAAAGTGCAGGGAAGAAAAACTTTGCATCGGAGATAATCTCATTGGTGACTTCCAGCGTGTCACTGTCTCCATAGCTTGAAAGGTGTTGCAAGCTCCCAGCCAGTTCAATGCCGATGATAGCAGCCTTCTTCATCCCTCGCTTGAAAGGATAGCTTACGGTGTCGCACCCACTTAGCACATACACAGAGATCAATGTAGATGTAAAAACCTTGGAGGGCTTGCTGTGTTTTCGGCTTAACCCATCTACAAATTTGTGTACTGGAAGATAGCTGTCAGATTTCAAATGAATCCACAGTTCTTGGAGGGTTGGAAGGCAGCTGTAATAGTACATAGACAATGTTATGACCCGGGATTATGACATCAGTATCTGTGGCATGGATCACAACTCTCGTACATCCAAGGGTTTGCACACAATAGTACAGGTGGGCAAACTTCCTTGTGTCTGCCTCTTTGTGTTCG
Organism: Zoanthus sansibaricus; assembly: GCA_026122405.2. Taxonomy (NCBI): domain Eukaryota; kingdom Metazoa; phylum Cnidaria; class Anthozoa; order Zoantharia; family Zoanthidae; genus Zoanthus; species Zoanthus sansibaricus. The sequence goes on from JAPEIX020008600.1 coordinate 7,606, forward strand.
GCACATGAAAGTTCGTCGAGACTTGATGACGTTCTGCTTGTTATGCAATGGGCTTTTTTAGGGTCATTAGAAGTACCACCAAAAATAAACTTGACGCATCTGAGGATAAGATCCTTGTTTCTTAGGAGATATGCCGTTAAAAAGTCCAGATAGTTTGCTTTATTCTTTTGGTTCTTCAAGAACATCTTAAATTCAGGAACAGGCAATGTCTCTGCGGGCTGGAACCCACTTGACACTGAATTGTCCCGTCTTTGTCGCTCGTCTGTTTTTATGGACTTATTTTCCCCAAAGTCGTATCTATCTCCAATGATATTTACAAAAGAACAGTGTGATGGTTTGAGATTTAGAATGCATCTAATAGAAAACTTCGCAGCCTCATCGAACGTTTTAGCTCCTAAGAACTGGTAACGATTGACATATGCCATGGCATCAACAAGAAATGCAGTTTGGACGCTTGAATCAGAGAGTGAATGAAGTGGAGTACTCTCGGGAGCGATATAATTTTTCACTGTGGAAAGAAAGTCTGACTTGCTTCCCTTTCTCATGCAATAACCTTGCGGAACTCTGGGATCTACTTCGAAAAGGAATGAAGAGTAATACGTCCACTCATGGGAAAATGCTTTCTTTCTTGTTTGTTCGTTGCAGCTTTGTAGAAAGCACAAAGTCCTGGTCACACAACTCTCTTCTTGGTAGATGTGCACAAGACTCTTTTCCTTCGAGGGCACTGGTTTTGTCTTGATAGAAAACGTTGTAACACTAGGTGGTATGATCTTACTGCTTCCTTTTTCTTCTGCTTTCTCCATTGCTTCTATTCCAAGTTGTCTGGCATTTATCACCTCTGTAGATTGAACTTTTTACCCTGTGGATTATGCTGACTCATAGTTTATTTCAAGTGATTTACTGGCGCAGGCTCTTTCTTTCTCCTTCTTTTTTATCTCTCCCCTTATATGTAGATGCTTTGCTGTAATGTAGAGGTCATTATTAGCCAGAATAGGTCTCTTCTTTGGTTCTTCGACGGCATCATCATCCAAACATTCTGATTCCGAGTCCACAGTTTCTGACTTATCTAAATCTTTCTTGAGACTAGCAGCTAGATCACACATTTGCTGCACGGTTATAGTGGAGGAGCAAACTAAACTGGACTTTCCTCTCTGAACAACTATTAGGATGTCCGACCCAAAACCAATCTAGCAAACGCTTCCTTAGCCTGTCGCTTCTGTACGATACGTCTTTTGCGCCACGCTCAATCAAATATTCTCTGTACTTCTTTAAGAGTTGAGAAATATAAAAATAGACTGTTCTTTTATTAGACTATTTGATATTTTATCGATCAGATCATGGAATTCTAGATCATACTTACCTTTTTTTTAAAAATGCCATCGTTTCCCTATTCAGATATAACTATCTATACAGGATTTATGGTAACGAAAGTCCGCTGAAATCATGTCAATAGAGTTTTTGCCATAGCCTTCAATTTTTATAAGCATCTCATGGTCATTTAAATAGTTAGTCTTGTCATGTATTGCTTTTTGTCTGGTTTCAGTGGCGACGAGAGTAAGCTGCCAGCTTCCTTTAGAATCACGTTTGTTACAAATGAAACAACGGGTCTTATAATCAATTGCCGTGGCAGATCAAGTAGCGGTACTGAACTCTTGACTATCATAAATGCAAGGGGCATCTTCAGTCTTAGACTTCTTACATGCATACTTCTTAAGTTCTTTCTTGTGTGTATAGAATTGCTTCTGCAACATCTTTCACACAGGGGTCTTTTTTCTAAAAATGATTCTTCATTTTCAAGTTCCATCCACAAAAGTATGTAAACTTCATCTTTTCTGACATTGACAGCATTTTTAAATGTGGATAACCTATTTTTTTGAGATAATTCAATTCACGATCATTTGAGCCAATTTGACAAATAACACACTTCCCGAAATTATTTTTTCCACACTTTGCTTCCGTTTCGAAGTAAAAACAACAGTTTCCGTTTGCAATTTTAGTTCCAGAATCTGAATCAAATCAGCAGGCAAAAACGTATTACAGATTGAAAAAAAAAGAAAACCAAAAATCATTGTTAAGAATATGTTGCTATTAGGTGAAAACGCATTTTGAGTAAAATGATGTTTAAGCTGGTTGCTCTAAAACGAAATTAAAATAATCTTCACAATGTAAAAACATATTGATTCAACAATAAAACCAACATTTTCTTAGCTTTTTAACTTATTTAGTACTTCCAAACCAACCGCATTGTAAAATTCACGTGTATAATAACTTCAATAACTTGCTAAAACGCAAATAAATTACCTGTGCACACAGGAAAACATCTCTTGAAAATCTGGCAATCCAATATGGTGGACAACTCTTTACTGGATTATTTAAAATTTTCCATATCCCTTCAAAAACCTTCTTAGAATGAATTAATTATCATATTATGCTTCAATAAAGTTATTTTAAATTTTTTTGTTCTCAATTTCTGAGATTTTTTGAAAATTAAATTTATGTTAGTTTTGTTTAAGTCACGTGTTTACCGTTTTGACGTTTATATCTCTATCTAAATCGCTTAGTAATTATTGTCAATGATATTTTGTCTTCTTAAAACAATCATAACGTGCAATTTGTGCATTATTTTTAAATCAACTAATAAAACATGTAAAATATTTAAGTGTTACGTGTTTCACTGTCAGATATGAGGTGACGTCATAAATTTGTTACTACACGGTCTTTGCAAAAGTTTTATAATGTCCAACATCACATTTCACTAACTAGGATGGACCCTCTTTCAGACAAAACAAGTTGGAATTTTATATCAGGCCGTCCATGTTGGCAACTTTTTTAAGCTCTTTCCGAGGGGTTGGCCCCCTGACTATTACGGGGACTCTCTACTCTAATTTCTGGTGAATAGTGAAGGAGTTGAAAGAAGTATTTGAGTTAGGAGAATTTTGGGTATGATTGCCAAACTGTCCCTCCAGACCATGCAAAAGTGCAACTTTCATTAGGGAACGGTTTTCTGGCGGTTTTCTGTCAAATATTAACTCCAAATTTAATTTTCAATCTTCACTAAAATTCCCCAAAACCCAAGTTTCTCTTAAAGACTGACTACATTTACTAAACCTATCTCCTCCCTCAAATCTCATCCAAAAAATTTCAAAATATTGAAGAGGCTTCCTTTTTATTCAGTCTGTGATGTGATTATCGTATTTTTCACGTTTCAAAATAATGACGGAGATATCATCAAAAATATCACTAAAGTAGGGGTAGGGTAGAGAGTGGCCTTAAGACTATTGTTCTTTGCCTTTTTCGCATCTTAAAGTTTCAACTATGTTAGGACCAACTGGATCACGAGCATTTCCGGCTTACTTATTACTTCTTTGTGCGCTTGTTTTCTCCGCCTTACACTTTGTGAGCAGAAGGCGACTAAATGTTTCTTTATGAAGCTAATCAAATTCTAAGAACACACTGTATCTGTTGATACGTCATTGCACTTCTGAGAACTCAAAAAAATTTTTTTCACGTTCAAATTTTAGGGATAATGTAAGAATATACGGGCAGATGCTCAGCTCGATGCATTCCAACATGCAGTTATTGTATTTACTTTTTTTTTTTTTTGTCGTCGTCCTCGTTGCTAAAGGTCCCTATTGTTGAATTGGAAAACTATTTTCACCCCACGAACATTTCGGTTTTTAAGAAGATTAATCATGCAAATTTAGTAGGTAAGATGTGTTTCCACTGAAGATTTACGTTTGTATTTGTTCTATTTCTCTCCCCAACTAATCTTGTAGCATCCTAGCGAGCGAAAATGGATTCTTCAGGTACTCATTGAAGGATTGCGGGACTCCCAAGATTACTACATTTACAAGAAACGTCACGTGCCTGAATTGGCAATTAGCTATCATGATTCACCAGTCAGCGATCAGTTCTCCAGGGTAATACATTGAATACATACGTTTATATTTGTTTGAAATTGCTTTGGTGATCTAGTTTGCTTTGTAGGTGACTGATTTGCTTCTGGGTCCACAATTAAGAAGAACATTTTTTGTGGTGTTGTGTCCATGCATAGAGGGAAAAGAAGAAACGCCCATTTAATGCTTCCTTTTGTGTATCATTGGAATAAAATATGTTAAACTTAAAAGCTTTTTTTATGTTCTGTTGTTTAGAGCCTTGTGATGAAGCTTGTTGTTGCAGCGTGTAAGATCCGTCCGGCTGCTTACGATTTGGTGAAGAAATATGGCGTTTTGAGCTGGATACACTCGTTGTGCCTCAGGTTAGTTCAACCTTAAAGGGGAACTCCAGGATGTCAGCAAGTTTGATTGTACTGAAGGTTCAAGATTCCAAGAACTTATTGGTTATATTATCTTTGGTAAATTGGTATTTGAAGCGGAGTTATTTTCATTCAAAGTCAAGTAAAACTTAAATAAAAGTCCGCCATCTTGGAAAAGAACCGACGGCTCAGAAAGTTGTCAGCGTAACTTCAAATTACGTCACCGCGTCAAATGCTTTTCGGGAGTGACAATTCTCAGTATATGATATGTTTTGTTTTTTAATTTCTCGTTGTGCCTCAGATTAGTTCACTCTTAATGACAGCAAGTACAAGATGATTTTACAGTTAACAGTTTGTTTATTGTCGTAATTCAATAATGTTGTTAACTTTCCAACTGTAATATTTAATGCTATTCGTTTTAATCAACTACGTTCCCAGGATCCTTTTGGGACTCTTCGTTAGGAGAAAGTACTTGTTTCAGTTGGTTCGATGGCACTACTTATAAACTTTCCTTGATGCAATGGAAGGTGCCCAAAGAATTTTTGAAGCAAAATCAAATAATTTGTGTCGCTTTGGAAACCATTTTGTCACAGAATTGCATTCAGCATTTCTGCAGAATGATCGATAGTTGTAAAGTTGCGACCTGAATGACTTTTATTATCTGGTATTTTTCACAGTTTACTGTCGAGTGTTCCCTGCAAACAGCGAAGCTAATAGCGGCAGGGGACACGGACGTCAGTACATATCATTTGAAAAACAATAGAAAAAAAGACCACTTTTAAAAGTAATTAAACGGAAAGAGAGAGAAAAAAAATTGAGAAAAACATGTTCAAGCAGTAAGCACATCTTTAAAACTTCTTTCTCTTCATATCTATAATTATCTTATTATTATTTATTATTATTATTATTATTATTATTATTATTATTATTATTATTATTATTTCAATTACCAATAAGATCAGTACTGCATTGTTCAA
>JAPEIX020008677.1:0-12837 GCA_026122405.2 Zoanthus sansibaricus
CAAAACGAGGCTAACACTGCAAAAACTGAACCCGTTGTCATTATAGTTAGCGGCATCTGCAATGCGAATATGGTATATTAGGTGGTTTGTGCTACAGACTTTCTAGTATTATTTAGAATGGTCTCTAATGCTATATAGATAATTGTCGATCGACATGATATATACGGAATGTTTTCTGATATCTAGATTGTACCTTGCACCACACATTTTGTTGGTTTAATAAATCTACACAAAAAGAACTCATCTATGTCTTCTCTTCGAGTGTACAAGAGAAAATATATTATTACATCGCAGGCTTGCCACTATACATTGGATATGAAATTCAACTGGACTGGACTGGACTTTTCCAGGGCTTTTCAGGAGCTTTTTAAGCAAGCCCAGAACCTTGTCTACCAAGTAAAACTTGGATGCTTTGTACATCTTGTTAAAAACCAGTTCAACAATAGCCGTCACAAGCTATATTAACAAGCTTTATTATTCATTTTTACTGAATTGGCTGATGAGTGCTGACAATAAGAAAACAACCAATGACAGATCGCTTTACAGAGTCGTATTTTTGTCTTAAAATGCTGTAAAATCAAAAATATTTCAACAAAAATCTTATTATTTTTTATCTACAATTCGTGAAGATAAAAAAAAACTTTTTGCCCATTCTAGGAACTTCAAGAACTTTCCAGATCTGGAATTTTCTTTTCTCGTTTCCAGGACTTTCCCGGATTTTCAAGGACGGTGTCCATTCTTTCCCCATAACCTTCGCTTTATTTGTCTCTCTATACACAATCCAGAGACAAGGTTTTTATTTATTATCTGCTATACTTTTCACAATTACTTTTAGCCTGTGGAGCTCTAAGGCGGTGTTTACATGATGCCGGGGATTAAGGTTCATTCCGGAACGAAAATAAATTCAGTAACAGGTTTTACATGAAAAAATTTAAAACGGACTCGTACCGGAATGAAATGGCAACAACAAACTTTTAGGTGTAGTGCGCACCTTCTACTCGTTCCAGTCTATCAGAAGTCCGTCTTTGCAGCCATTTTCGTACCGATATGAACTCGTACAGTCTTTACATGATACTGGAACGAACTGTGTGTGATTTCATACCGGATTGAAAATTTCGATCCGGCACGAGAACCGGGATGAGTTCATTCCGGAATGAGTCATCTCGATAAGGTATCATGTAAACACTGCCTAACTCATGATCCATAGCTACTGTTGTGGATCAGAATGTCACGTGTAAACAAAGGAATGTTCGGATGCATTCGTCTCAAGATCGTTAAAAAGTTCGTATTCGGAGACGAATCAAAATTAGGAATATAACACATGAGCTGTGAGTGTTCGGTTCAGATTCGGAAACCTGCAGCAGACGTACTGTATACGAAAAGGATATTAACGGTTCTTTAACTCATTAACCAACAACTCGCGTAAATATTTTTAAAATGTAAATTTTTTTGTTTGCAGTTATCCGAAAGCATTTTGTATTTTATTTTGATTATTGTATTTATTTTTTTGCTGATTAATAAAGAATTGTGAACGAATACAAATTTTGGACCTGAAATAGGAAATAAATTCGATTATTCAGATACTGTGGACCTTAAAATTGAAGATGAATCCGGCTGCCTAGAACATCTGAAACACAATCTTAACCTTATTTTACCACAGAAACGCTACAACACTTTCAGAAATACGTGAAGAGTTCCATGGTTCATATTCATTTGCCCAACGATCCCACAACAAATGCTTTTAGATGTTTACACTTTCCGATATTTTGCTAGCTTTCATGTGCTTTTAGAAGAAGAGTACGTCTGCAGGTTTATAAAGATAACACTTCAAATACTATCTGAAAACTAAATTTCCCCAGGATAAGAAGCTAAAATCGCTTCCCCTGATGAAAAAATAAATTGATCAAATTTTAAAACGAAATCCAAACTTTGTTTCTTGACAACCAAGGCCAATGTGAAAGATCCTAAATATATAAGAATTATTCCAACATCAGTGTACCATTCACATGCTGTGATAATAATAAAAAATAACAATAATATTAAAGAAAATAAATATTACATATAGCAAGGTAAGTTGTTATTATAAACAAAATAACTCAAAACTTACTTGCGGCCATACTCAATTGCCAAATCAAGACAGTTTCTCCCAGCATGATCTAACAAGGAAATGTCGGCATTTCGTGACAACAGAAGTGTAACAACGTCAACATGGCCATTCTTTGAAGCTAAATGCAATGGAGTCGTCTGTTGCAAATAGAACAAGGATTACTCATGTTGCATAATAATAGGTAGTAATATCATGGGTGACAAATTACTCCTTAATTCTGGCGCGAAATTTTCAGCGTTAATTTATAATTTCACATGTGAAGTTACAAAATTGCCATGGCAACCGTTCCTACGCAGCCAAAATGGCGTCCAGGTTTGAAGATGTTACAGATTCTGGTGTGGCGGCATTAAAAGACGCTGTCGAAAACTGCCAAAAAAATGTAAAACAAGAACAGTTTAAAAACCTTTTTCAAGTTGTCTGTACATTCAGAAAATTAAAACTTTCCGTATAGTACGCTTAGTTTTCAATTTTTAAGCGTGGAATCCTTGGCCTTTTAACGTAATTTGTTACCCATAATATTAATAGGTAATCAAATGTAAACTCGTGAAATTAGGGAATAAGGAGTTTTTCAGGAATTCCAGGAGTAGTGAGCACCATGTATAATGATCGTCCTGTTTGTATTAGAAAATAAGGTCTCACGAATACATATTCGATTTTTGGCAGAGCCAGGGATAACACTGGATACCTTGTGGCTAGGAAGCAAAGATCTCTACAATAAAGAACGTTGAGTAATGTTCACCTTTGTCTTGTCTGTGGGATCCACCGGGGAGTCAAAGTCAAGCAACACTTTAACGGTTTTTGACCAACCTTGAGCTGCAGCACAGTCCAGAGGGGTCCAAAGTCGACCATTCCTACAAAAAAAATATCTGTTTAACAGAAATTCAGCAACCTAATATTTATAGGTAGGGATGCTAACCAGTTAGTTAAGCTATATACACACTAGCAAACTTCTTAGCTAATTAGAGCTGGCACTCTAGTGATAAGCGGGTGATAGAAATTAGGTATAGGAAGAAACAGCAAATACGAGACATTAGATATAGGACGTAACAGCGGATGAAAGACATTATATACAGGAAACAACAGAGCGGATGAGAGACATTAGATACAGTGAGCAAAAGCGGATGAGAGACTTAAGATACAGTAAGCAACACCAGATGAGAGACATTAGATACAGTAAGCAACAGTGGATGAGAGACTTTAGATACAGTAAGCAACACCAGATGAGAGACAATAGATACAGTGAGCAACAGTGGATGAGAGACATTAGATACAGTAAGCAACACCAGATGAGAGACATGGGATACAGTAAGCAACACCAGATCAAAGACATCGGATACAGTGAGGAAAAGCGGATGAGAGACATTAGTGATTAGATACAGGAAGCAATAGCGGATGAAAGACATTAGATACAGTAAGCAACAGCAGATGAGAGACATTAGATACAGGAAGCAACAGCGGATGAGAGACATTAGATACAGGAAGCAACAGCAGATGAGAGACATTAGATACAGGAAGCAACAGCGGATGAGAGACATTAGATACAGGAAGCTAACACATTAAAAATTATTAGTTTTATTAATCAGGATGTGAAAAATTTGATAGTAAATTCCCTTTTCCAATAAATCAAACATTTCGCTGTGTAAACGCTAAGCGTGAAAAGGGTTTATTGAACTGGACTTGTTAATGAAGGCAAATACAAGACCATCCAAAAATTGTAACAAATATTTTAGTGCTTCCTGCATTTATTCGAACGGATACAGTATACCAAATTCTGACAAGAGTGAATATGTTAATTACCTGGCATCGACAGCAGCTCCATGAGTAAGAAGCTCAATAACACACTTTTTATGTCCTTCCATTGCAGCGTGGTGAAGTGCAGTATTAGAAGCTTCATCCTCATCGTTTATGATGGAAGGGTCTCCCTTTAACAGTTCTCTCACAGTTCTGTTTAAACACAGTATATGTTGTACTTCACCTTTTTTCTTTGGTTTACATTTTTTTAAACCAGTTAATATTTTTTCAAACCAGGTAATTTTCTTTCAAACTAGTTTAATTTTTGTATATCGACTTTTTATCAAATGTCTGAAAACAAGGTTTTTATTTTAATTTGGGGCGTAGAAGAAAAATTTGGAAATTCCTTTCTCATATTCCACCCACTAACCAATCCACCCACTACCCCACCCACCGTCCAATTTCTACTTACCTACCCACAATGACCCTCTTTTGCTTTCAACTCTATGCCCCCTGTTCTTACCATCTTACATTACTTACATTTCAACTATTTTTTGTTTGTTTTTCTTCCTCTTTTTGTAATTTGGTGCACACCAAGAACTGAACTACTGACTTTTGGATCTGTTTAGATCTGTAGTCCTAGTTCATCTCCATATGACCACGCAAGTGTCATGATTGTATCAGTGACATCTGTCAACTAACGTATCAATACCTTGCACATCTTGACTCTACACAAATAATAAACAATTCTATATCCTGGATCCTGCATCCTTCCTAAGTGTATGTTCTCTCTTGTTGTTGATCTTAACAGCAAGCAACAGTTGCCAGCATGCCAATTTTTCTAGATATCGCTAGTTTTTGGTCTCAGACTGATAAGAAAAAAAAATAAACTGGTTTGAAAAAATGCAAACTGGTTTGAAAAAAGGGGGAGTTGTAAAAATCAAACTAGTTTGTAAAAAATCAACTAGTATGAAAAAACTTAACTGGTTTGAAAACTTTTGAAACAAAATTGAAATTAAGCCATTAAGACATATATTCAAATGCATAACAATGCAAAATAATCATATCCAAAATTCATGTATCTCCTCTTTGAAAACTTTTTAAGGACCTTTATCAAGAAGAAACGCGACGCTGACAACGAAGAAAAGAACAATAATAAACTGCAAGTTGGAATACGTCGAGCAGAGCAACTGCACGTAGATGTCGCTAACATTAAAACGTGAAAAGATGTTTTTAGAGTTCTTGTGACAATAACAACACATACAATCTTAATATTTGTTTAAAACATTTTAAAAACATCGCTTTCTGCTCATAAAGTTAAAGACGGAGAAAATAAAGCCTTTATGAACCATGCAAAGAGGTAAAGAGCAAACCGTAAATGTGATTTTTCGGAATTGCCGTTGTTCATGTTCCCGTCCTCATTGCTAAAGGTCCCAAATATCTTCACATGTAAAAGTCATCACCATAAATAATATAGTTAAGGGCCGATTACATGGAATTTTTTCAACCCTGGTCTTAAACTCAGCCCTGTTGACCGGGCTAAAATTTAAACCCTAGCGTCATTAAATCAAATGGGCGATTTATTACATGGCAAAATTATCAACAAATTTCAAATGTTCAAAGATGTTCGTAATCAACGTTTGTCCGCATTTCTATCCCAACATTCACCGTCCGCCTACATGGTAATGTAATTTAAAATGAAAGCTATTGAAAATAAAACTAATGGACCAATTTCGATATATTAAAAGTCAGCTTGGGACCGAGGCTTATGAATAAAACAAACGAAATCAAAGCAGGCATTGGTGAATGAATTCGTTTTTTGTTTTAGTCCCCTAAGCCTCTGAACCAAGCTGAATTTTAATATATCAAAAGTGGTTTATTGTGAATGAATCAAAGATTATATATTGAACTGACTTTGTTCGCCCGCTCTTGGCCGCTAAGTGCAATGGTGTATACTCTTCATCATTTCTTGCATCTATTCTTGCCCCAAACTTTAGCAGGATCTGAAAATTTCAATTACCAAAATAAATTGTCAGTGCCTAAATTGCTAAATTTATGGAAGAAAAATAATAGACTCACCAAAGACACAGAACACCCTCTTGGCCCCGGGCATTTTGTGATTGCCTACTGGAATTTCTTTCATTCTATACCCCTAAGCTAGAATTAGAAGAAGTATAGTATTTCTTTATCCAAAAGTACATAATTTTAAGAGGACATTCCCAAAAAAATTATTGATTTGAACAACACGCAAATTTTTCAAGAATTTTTGAAATCAAGAAAATTGTATACATTTCTTTGGTCAAACCCTTCCGGTGACTGTGATGTGGATTAAGGAAATTGACCATCTGCACTTTTTTTTATAAGAACCAGTGAATTTTACCGAGGCTCAAATGTTCTTAATTTTTTGGCTGCTTCAGCCTCAATTTCATTCTATTTCTGTGAGCGGTTTGAAATGAGAAATCAAAACAACATGAAAATAGACAAGACATTGAAAAGCAACACTGATCGTCTCTATTTTGAGAAGATTTCTCTAGTACATGGAGATGTTTATCCTTTGGAGGAATAGTACATATAATAACAAACGGTACTTTTGTGTATAGTTTTTATTGTGCACATTGCGAAGGTAAATTACAAGATTCGGTAAAGTTTTAACCAAAACTTTATCTCAGCCTCAGCCTGAGCTTTTTCTTGAATTGTTCTAAATTTTCTGCCAATTTGAGCCTCGTTGTTTCTATAAAGTTGTTCTTGTACAAAAATTGCGTGTATTTGTCTCTCGTTCTAGAGGAGTTCGGATCAGAAAACTAAAACAATGAACTTTTATCTATACTTATGTCACCTATGTTGTTGCATCTCACTCTTAGCAGTTCGGATCAGAAGAACTAAAACAATGAACTTTTATCTATACTTACAGTATGTCACCTGTGTTATTGCATCTCGCTCTATAGCAGTTCGGATCAGAAGAACTAAAACAATGAACTTTTTTCTATACTTATATAACCTACGTTATTGCATCTCGCTGCAACACTTAGTGTACTACGAAAAGCAGGGTTCGTAAAAAATTTGCGGTTTGTTTAACTCAAAAAAAATTGAGGACGTCCTTTAAAAATTATGTATTTTTTGGTAAAGAAATACAAAAATTAACGTTAAATGCACTTTAAAGAGGATCATTCTCCTCATTATTATAGTTAATACTGTCCTCACCAAATAATAACCTTTTTCCTTGGAAATATTGATTAAATAATTTTTAACATTTTAATTTAGTTCTAGTTAATAAGTAAACTGACTTTATAAGTTACTTACTACAGTAGCTCCAAAAAAGCCTTTGTTTGCAGCAACATGTAAGGGTGTGTCTTCATACATGTCACTTTCGTTGATGAGAATATTGGCCTCCGGTTCCTCTAATAATACCTAATAAATAATAATAATAGATACAAGAAAAAAATTCAATGTCAAAAATCCTTACAAAAGACTGCAGCCCTCTCAGTAGGCAGTCAGATTATTGGAAACTACATATAACTAAAACATGTTTTCCAAGCCTTCATATCCTGGTGAAACTGAGGCGGATGTTTTGGAGAATTCGAGGGCAAATCTATCTATAAAAATTCAAAATGCAGTTGAGGTTTTTCATCATTTCAAAAATTCTCACAAACTTAGCTAAGGTTTTGCCAGGTTATGAAGGCACAGTGAACATAATTTTATTTCTCTTATGAAATTATTCTTTTCCGAATTAACAAACATGAAAATCGATAGATGAAACACGTTTTGTATAGTTTAAATTTTTCACTAAATGTACATTCTCACAACTTGGAGACAGCCAACCATATTGTTCAAGCTATTTTTGTGCTTCATAGCGCTATGGAAACATACTTGTTGACTAATCCAAACACACCTACTGTACAAAAATGTTAAAAAGTATTTTAAAAGGCCAAGTAAAAAAAATTGGTTCGCGTCCCCTCCCGACCATTGAAAAAGCTACCGACCCTATTTTATTTTTATTTTTTATTTTTACGTTAATATTACTATGAACATAATCGCGCAACTGCAGACTTGATCACGTCCGAGTTTTTCGTCCATAACCTGCCAAAACCTTTAGAAATCTAAAATAATCTCAAGACTGAGTCTTCAAACATCAAAATACGTTTCCTCTGTATTGTATCCAATGTCAGGATGGTGGCCTTAACAATGTAGCAAGAAATGGAAATATATAACAATGTTTTCCATCACTGAAAGTTTGATTCATTACATTAAAAATTAGAAATAAAAACCTCCCTCCCGACCGTGAAAATAGGAAAAATAGGACGCTAACCAACTTTTTTTTTTACTTGGCCTTATAAAAACATTTGTATTTAGAAATTGTCAGCCTAATTAAAGTGGCCTCCTTTTAAAAAGTAAGAGTTCCCTCTTGAAGCTCTAAAGTGTTGTGAATTAGAACATTAGAATAATAGTTTTACTTTTAGAAAAATAAAAAGTCATTTTAACACAAACATTTGTAATTATCCAGCTTAACAAACACTAAATATCTCTACTCTCCCCGCACAATAATCAGCCTCTAATTGCTTGTTCTTACTTGAATAACTCAGATTAATTCCAAATAAATTTTGCACAAAAGGCACCGAGCAAAATAGTTACCACTCGTTATCATGAAAACTAACTCGTTCGCGCTTTCGTGTTCATTCGAGAATTTTGTGCTGTAGCACTCCCGAATTTCTAAGCACTTCATATTGTTGCACTTTTCTGATATTTTCTCATTCATGCTGTACACGTGTTCGGCTATTCGCATAGATGCACACCTCGTCAGCCATCTAAATGCACAGACCTGTGTGACGTTTCTTGCTGTCTCTATTTAGCTTTTTATTTCTTTTTTTCTTTTCTCTCCTTCAGGTTAGTGCATGCTCAGAAAGAAACTTGAGATGTCAAGTTGTTTCCAATTTCCTCTATTGTTGTAGATTGATGGACGAGGCTCCGACCTTCTCAAACTCTGCCATTTTATAAACTCTGTGGATAAAATCCTAATTGTTTATTTTTTTACTATATATTGAATAAAAGTTGTATTTAACCAGTGCATGTTAGTTTTCTGTGGTTTACGAAACAAACCCAATCACGATAATCTGTGGTTAACTTTTTTCGCTTCGCTCCTTGAAATACTGTGAACTTTCGTTAAAGCTGATCTCAAGTACCGTTTGCACGCAAACGCGCACCCTTAAATTTCACTTAAATATATTGCACTAGCACCAACAAAATTAGCGGGTAAAATTTCAACGTAATTCCCTCTGCCACGTGTTAGCATTTCCTGATCAGATGAGAGAGAACGTATTTATGAGGTCAAGCTTGATAGAACTAGAAGTAGTTTTTATTTTTGGAAGGTATGAGACGCAAATTTTAACTTTGTTGATGGCAACACGATTCACGGAAGCACTCCAAATTATCTAAATCCGCGTAAAGAGCAATGAGCCCAGAGGTCGTCAATGCAATACAACGACAATTATTTGACATATACTCCCCACCCTCCCTTCCGATGGTGTCTTTGCTAATGTGACCATACATTGCTAGCCAGATCACCACAGGTTATGCCAATAGAAACATGGCAAATGTGCGCTGATTGATACAACACTGAGCTGAAACTGGTTATTCTTCGCGATTCCTCTTCAGCAACTGAAGACAAAATTTTAAAGTGAGCACAATCGTGGCTGTACTTAAATAATTTACGCCAGTACTTTGGTAGTGCGACCATGAATTTCAAGGTTAAACTGTGTTTTCTGTTGTCAGACAATTTATAAAGTCAACCTACGCCGAAAGAGCTCATGGCGTACCCTTATTTAGCAAACCAGGATCTTTTTACATTCTTGTGGGGCTTTAATGCGACCTTTGCCCTCGAGGTATAAAACTGTCATTCATTTAACAACTCGGTTTGCATGCAACGTGTCTTCAGCATCATTATATTCAAACAAACAACGCAATCAATTTTTGACTTATCGAACCCCGCTGAAATGTACAAGAAAATTATTCATTTTTCTCGCTGGAGCATGACGTCCATTTGAGGAGCCAAAGTGGCTCTCAACCTCACGCAGTTGTTTAGTTGTTAGTTAATGTTACCGTCTTCCGTTGTTCAGTCATTTCAGTCTTGGTCACTTCAGTGAATTTTAAGTCACGTCGAGAGTGTGAACGTGTAATGGTGCCCTGGTGCCGAGCGGTGAAGTCTCCGATTTGCGTTGCGAGGCAGTGATAACCTAACAGCTAAGTCATGCAGCCGCCTTAATGAATTGCTGTTTCTAAACGCGCTCGCACCATGACTCAAGTTCTACAGCGACGTGTATCTTTGTCATCGACTCGCAGCAAACTTCGTCGTAACTTAGGTTAGTGTCATATCTATTTTAACTCATTCAACGAATCTCATCCAGCGCTAGACCATCGTGAAGGCTGTGCTCATGTCGCCATTAAAGCCCGTTATTGTTCTATCCCGGCTTTAAACCACTGTTTGCAAACCAATTTCCATAATTACACTGGACGAGTTAAGCCTATTATATTTTATTTAAATTCTCTTTTCAACCTAGAAAAGAGTTTTTCTTTTGTAACAGCCAAACAGGTTTTGTAATGTGGGTTTCAACTTCATCTTGTGTTTACTTGAGTTATCATCTTTCTATCTGAACATTTTGTGTTATTCACCTCGCTATTTTTATATTCTTGTATGTCAGTGATATCGGCAGTATGTCAACCAAGTATATATATTCAGCTCAAATAATTATCCTCTCAATAATCATTCGCCCGTGCTGGATGCGCTTTTGGTCACAGCCAAAATGGTGGACATCTTTTCATAGATGTTTCTCTCGGAGTGTAACACTTTAAGTGACACGGCAGGGAGTCTTGTAATTCTTCGCATACCTTTGTAGTGTTTCTTACTTATTCCTTTAAATAATGTTCTGTTTGTTCTCCGCCTCGTCAAAATCTTATTATGAGCGGTAGTTGTGTAGGTGAAATTAATAACAGCATGGTTAGAACTTGATAAAAGTGCTTTGTATTCGTGCATTGAAACCACAGCTTTGATAGATAGGTGTTATATGATATAAGCCTACTCGTGAAAACCCAGACTTCTTTTTGTGTTTAGCGCAGAGCTTGAAAACGTCTGTTGTTGAGATTATAAGTAAAAGCGGCCAACGTTTTATGCCGAGAGAGCTTTTAGTATTCGGTAATAAGACAATATTCTGGCTGCGTTTTCTCAATGAGACAAACAGAAGTTTATTTTTATATGTTAACCTTATTCCATCTCGACTTGACCTTTTAACCTTTTTTGATTTTGTACTCGCTTTTGAAGTGCTGTTGTGTCGATTCCAGAACGCCTCGCGCAATTTGCGTTACTTTTTCATGAGAAGCGAAAATTAATTTTAAGACGAATGTTTGTACTTTTTCCGCTTGCTTGAGGCGATATTGTTTCTGCTTCAATGCCAATGAGTGATTTAATATCAAAGTTGTTCAATAGTCTTATAAGTTTTCGCCGTAACTCAAAATGAGATAAATCTTTTTGTAGATGAAACATGTATTTTGATAAATGCGTAGGCTTTATGGTCTCCTGTTCAATTTTAAACTAGAATATTCTTCGCTAAAGTTGCTTGAACATTCATGTTTTTGTTAATATCGTAACTAACCTATCTGTCAGCGAAAAGATAACATGCATGCTATTCTTAGCTTCAAGTGGAGCCCGCAATTAAAGTTTGATGGCCCTCATTATATGCCTGTATTTAAATTCACTTTTTGTTTGTCATCGGCATCAGAGGTAATTTTTATAGGGTTATTCGTTTTGTTTAGATAATTCAGTACCTAATTTCACACGGAAACCTTATCGTTTCCGGATCGTTTCATTCTGCCACACGTCCTAGTGAAAAAAATGAAAAAAAAACTTTTTGTGGTTTAATTAACGTCATAATTTTACTGTCCACTGGTTAGAAGTGCTTCTTTTGTTGTTGTTGTTTCTGTTTTCTTTTTTTTCTTACTTTTCTGTTCATTTTTAAAAAACATTGACAGGAAGAATTTCCTCAAGTTGTTTTACAAAATATATTTTGTTTACTTTAGTGTCAATAAAACTGCGATAGGAAATTGATGTGATCAGAAGGTTAGAAAAATTAGTGACACAGAAGTTAACTTTTGAACAAGGCTGATATTTTAACAGGTTTGTGTGTGACAAGCTGACCCCGTTAAAAAGTGACCGGTACGGATTTATTTTACAATGAATTAGTAACCCACAACAAAACTTTGCCTTTGGTGTTCAGTTCTGTTTTGACTAAAATATTTTAAAATGTTTATGTTAGACAAGATATAGAATAATTGGTTAATTATTAACTGTTACTAATTTTTAACGGCTGTTTGTTTTATTCAAACGTACTAATGGTTCAAAATGTAATTTCATGTTTTCGTTTATCACTCTAAAAAAAGTTTATGTGAAAAGTTTAGAATTTCAAAACTGTTGTATACTGGTAAAATTTAATTTGTAAAGTTAAGATTAAACTTGAATTAATGAAACCTCACAGTTATGTTTTTAATAAAAACGTATCATTTATTTTCAAGAATTAATAGTTAGTGTTTAACTCCCATTTCGTTACTGGGTAATAGCCGCCTAACTTCAACCTTTTAAGTCTATTTAACAATTAGACCTCGAGGAGGAATGGATTACGAGTCAATAGGCCATGAGTAGGCTGTAGCTAGGCCGAATGGGCTATTCAAACTCGTAGTCCACGAGGCGAGTGGTCTAATTGTTTTAGTATAAACCTACTAGTCGGTAAAAAAAGGAGTAACAAATTAAATTATCGATGAAAAATTCTTTGATATCATGGCAAAACGGGGCTCATTAATTGCTATTTTGATCTGCCATTTTTTTCTACTAGTAAACTATCACAAGTTAGACCTGTAGTAGAGTAGCCAATCAGAATGCAGAATGCGTGTTAGACCATTAATAGGTTTATACTAATCAACTTTAGTATAAACCTACTAGTGGACTAGTGCAAATCCTG
>JAPEIX020008755.1:0-12836 GCA_026122405.2 Zoanthus sansibaricus
AAACGTATGCACACAGTTTTGGCGCCATTTCGATAGTCTCTCGCAAGTAATGGCGGGAAAGCCGGGTGGAATACTACTCGTTGGATACCACTGAATATACATGCTTGGTTGTATTTTTTAAGGCATGGGATAAAGGAATATGCACGGCTATATGGCAAACAAGATGTAGGACATACTCGATTATGTGACAAACACAATCTCAGACATACAACACAGCTACACAAAAAACAGTTTAGGTCACTGCAAGCTTAAAAATTACCATAAAGGCTAGCAGCACTGTTGCTTTTCTTCATTGGAAATTTACAATTTCTTCGCTAGTGAGCTCGTTGTTGTTTTGCGTTACACTAAACATTTTCTCTCCACATCATTGTTACATGTAAATACAAAACAATTCTTTACAAACTCGGTTGTATGTACAAACTTGCTCACTCCAGTTCTTACATTCAGCTCCATTCGCATATATGTAGGTTCTCATAATTGTTAAATCTTGTTCTAATTTTATCTGATTTTATTTTTCCTATTGTTAAACGTTTTTTCACAATCTACAATTTAGGCGATACAAGCGTCAAACCATCACGACGTAAAACAGTCGCTGAAAGGTATCCGGCCGTTCTTGATTGTTTGACGGAAACCACTTTATCACAAACCTCTAATCATTTCTTCACTTGGAGCAAAGACGGTGTGGATATAAAAAAGGATGACGCCAGACTAAAAGTACTCCAGTCGGGAGCCTTATTTATTCGATCGTCTCAACGCACTGACTCTGGAGTCTACGCTTGCACTGCCAAAACGTTTGACTCGTCAGGTTTGGTGACGTATCCTGGCGCTAAGATTCTGCTTGACGTTCAATGTAAGTTGTTTTTACTATGTACATTGTGCCAATATTCCACCCTCCCTAGTTTGTAATGGTAGATGTAGCATGAATCAAATGTAGCATTCTTGTTCAACCTTCATTGATCATTAAATGATACGCTGACAAGAGATTTTACAAACGCAAGAGGATCAATTTAGTATTTTTGTGGGGGTGAAGTTGTTGCAGAATTTCACAAGTTTATTTTCCATACGTGTTTACAACCTAAACCTATACTTTTTATCTAGTGTATTTACAGGTAGATATAGTTTATAATTCAAAGAGGTTTCGTTAATATATGCAACATATGGGAAACATTATGATACTTTGCCCTAAAACTACAGCATGACTAGATTTTTTCACTGGTAAGGACAAGTCCTTTCCGTGCATTTTCCACCTACTTGTACATGGTGTGCTTTCAACCATCACGTCCCAATAAGTTGGAAATGCAGTCACCACTCGAGTGTTTTATTTTATTTATTGATAAAACACTGTTTTTTTTATAAACAAGTGATACTTTGGTTTTAAAAGCTAAGAAAATTGGATTCATTTTTAAAACAGAGGGTTGATCTACAACTCAAACATACTAGTGGCACTAAATGGGTCTAACTTAACGTAAGTAAAGCGACTTATTTACAGATCCTTTGGATATACGGTTGTGATGCATTTCAAATTTAGATTCTAATTAATTATAACGTTTACAAATACAGTTGCTTTTGGGCTTGTACCGCAATTGGATAAGAATTAAAACGAATTGAAAACCAAACTCGCAGCAATTAATTTATGGTTGGTGGGGCCCTACACCATTACAACCATATTTCCCCCTTATGGTGATTCTAAATGTCATCTGCATTCAATAAACTTGTTCTCTCCACAGTTCGTCCTGTCATTGTTTCTATCATGAAGGAAGTATCAGCGCCGGAGGCATCAGATGCACGGTTACCTTGCGTCTCTAAGGGTAACCCGGCCACGTCGCAGACTAACTGGACCCTGGACGGTTACAATGTGTTGCTTTGGCCTCGTTTCATTGTTTTACAAAAAGGAACGTTACTAATTCGTAACGTGAAACGCTCTGATGTAGGGTCGTACAAGTGCACTCCCATAAACAGCGTTGGTGTTGGAGCGCCCATGGAGAGTAAACTTGTTGTAAAGAGTAAGTATGGGAAGCAGATAGTTTTTTGTCAGCTTGTTTAATATAAAAAACTTCAATATACAATAATGAATCTCGGCAAACTTTTATAGAAAGTGTGCGCTGTGAATTTGATTATTCTAATGTTGAATAATCGAATTTCACACTATCCATGAATCTCGTCAAACTTTTACAGAAAGTGTGCACTGTGAATTCGATTATTCTAATGTTGAATAATCGAATTTCACACGATTTATGAATCTCGGCAAACTTTACAGAAAGTGTGCACTGTGATCTCTATTATTCTAATGTTGAATAATCGAATTTCAAGAACTTCAATATGCAGTTCTGACAGAGTAATCTAACGAACCAATTTTCAACGAGATTGAAACTATGTTGTGATACCATTTCAGAGTTGCTACCAACAATAGGTTTATCCATTTGCTTAAGAGTTCTCTTTACTAAATTAAATCACCGGGATAACAATTGCTTTATTGAATAATCCTCATAATAATTTTATTCATTAAACTGTCATTACTTATAACAATGTAGCCGCTAAACGTTAAAGCGTACAAAGATTACCGATAAGCTTGACTTATTTACAGTCCTATAGATAATGTTTTCAGATTGTTGTCAGTTTTGGTTTTTAGAATAAGATTTTAATTTAAAGAAACCCTTTTAATTTTGAGAATATTGGAAACAAAAATATTACAGTTTACACTATGTATTTATATTTACCAGATATTTGAAATTACTCTAATATAATGCTGCAACGAAATACAGACTCATAGGTAAGGAGCAAAAAGTTTTAATATGGTAAAAAGCCGAAAAGCTAATTTTTTTCTTTCAAACTCTCTCTAGTTCTCCCTACATTTACTTTAGTACCACCTGCAATCTTGACCGTGCGTACTGGTGACACTATTAAACTCAAGTGTGCAGCGGTGTCAGAGATGGTGCCAAACGTCTATTGGGAGCGCAAAGACAAGCCTTTGCCCGAGAAGCGCACGCTGACAAGTGGCGGGAATCTGACTATTGTTAATGTTAAGAAGGGAGATCACGGTGTGTACAATTGTATTGCGAGCACAGCCAATGGAAAGGCAACTCACCCAACAATAATTGCAGTTATGTGTAAGTAAACTACAATAATGGTTCCAAACCTTTAAATAATTTGATCTGGTGCTTCATGGCTGAGAATGCCTTGTTCACAAGTGCTGTATGTAAAACGTTTACATCACTGCTTACAATCGGGTTTGTTGGAAGATTACAGTTTAAAGATGAAAAAGACTTATTTTGCATAAAAAGTTACGAAACTTTTAGGTCGATGTTTAATATTCGTAAGAATATGTCAATGCTCTAAAAGCCTCAAAAATACTGGATGGGAGAATAGACCAGTTTAAATTCTTAGTGACCGCTGATGTAAATGAATGGAGACTCGTTTAATACAGCCTTAGCCTCGTTTTGTTGTTTTACAAATGTTCAAAAGTTGTAGTGTTAGTGAAAAAATGCAAGAATTTAAACCTCCAGCAATGCAAACAGTTGTAACGAGTGCAAAACTGCATTGACATATAGGAATATTTAACTCCATATTGAGGCAAAGGCTGTACAAATTGAATCTGTTGTCGTTGTAGTCAGCGGTAACTTTAATTCGAAAATGGTCTGTTGTTGTTGAGTTATACATTTATGTCAATCAACCTAACATGCTAAATTAACATATCAATAGACATTTTGACAATTTTAGGAAACTGTTATGTTCTTAAAAAAGTACTTTTTAAAGAAAATTTTTCAAGTACGTCGCCTATTTAGTGAGGCACGTGCTAGATTGAAAACTTCAATCTTTGCCATATGAAGAGTTACTAGATAACGTTTTACGGTGATAATCAATCTTTTTAAAAGACTTGGTTAAACCATTTTCTTTAAAAAGCATGTATGATCCAGATGTTTCATCATGCATTTTGTTCGCTCGACAAACCCTGTCAAGTTTCAACTCAAAATATATTTGTTTTTGTTTATTGGTGATGATGATGGACAGATTGTAAACAATGACGTCAGAAAAGGTTCATCAATTTGTTATTTCACCGTTGTTGTTATCATTGTCGTTCTCACGATGTATTATCGATTACCATTAGCAACTCCAGGACGCCCTACAATTACCAGCGTTAGAATTGAAGACGATCAATCCAAGTACAGAAGCAAGAGATCCACGGCTGTGTCTGCATTTGTCACTTGGAGGCCTGGGTACGACGGTGGCTCTCCACAACGATTTGAAGTGTGGTACCGTGCGTTATCACAAAAGGAATACCAGTGGAAACATTCGAAGCTTCTGTCCGCAGACGTGACGTCATACAGGGTAAAAGACCTGTTAGATGGGGAAGTTTACCTATTCAGCGTGCGAGGTATTAACAAGGAAGGTTCAGGGTCGTTCAGTTTAAGGAAGAAAGCGGGACCTGGAATACCACCTGACTCATCACTTCTTCCAGATATCAGTGGTATGTTAAGAGTGAATAGTTCTCGATATTAACATATTTGAAATATTTGTTTTACTTGGAGAGTTGGAGTGGGACATACTCCCAGAAGTGAACAAAGTTACCTGTGACCTTAGCCTTTGACCTGATATATCCAAATTTGATGAATTGGTCTTAGATTGGCCCCTAAACAACCCCGGAAAATTTCAGCTCTAAATCTTTTATGGTGTAGAAATTATATATCATTCTTCCACTTTGGACCAACATTTGAATTTAAGTGGTTCAAGGTGTGGTGAAAACATGTACTCGCAATATCGAAAATTTTTCAAAATTCGAAATCTTGTACGAGTTGTTAGGGTAGGCAAATGTAATTATTAAGTTTGCCGACCCTGGCATTCTCTCTCAAAATTAACCCAAAATAAAAGCATAGCGAAAACTATCGCGCGATCACAGGTTGTTAAAAAGGACTGCTATCTGTGTTTAGTCCGTGCAAGGGACTGATATGTTTTCATTTAGGAAAAAAATTCTTTGTTTCCATTTGGATTTGATGCCGAGTTTTGAGCATGGCTGTCGATCGCCTCTTCGTTTCGCAGTTACTGCCAAAAATAACCATGCAGCACTTTGCAATATCACTATATTCACAATAATCACATAAACGACTATGTGTTATTGTGTGAATCAATTGAAAAACACTATCTTCCATTCTGATTATAACGTCAGTGACAAAGAAATCTTAAACTTCAACCAATTCAAAATTCTGAAACACTGTCATTTTAAGTTCCATTGTTTATTGTACCAGGTGTTTTTCATAAAGAATTTAAAACCTTTTTTAATAACCAATAGACACCATCAGAGCAAAATTGTTTATCTGACCTTTGTTTGACGCATATTAATGTTTTGTTTTGTTTGTTTCTTTTCCTTTCTTTATTCACAACTATGCACATAGAATTTAGTAATATTTTATATTCCATTAGGCGGTTTAAACACGTAACCGCGGTATAAAAGGGCGGCCTGTGTCAGGTTATAGCCACCTTTAGTTGTCAGTCAACATCCAAACATCACATTCATCTCACCTTTGTGTTTTATTCAAATTCGTTTCTTAGAATATTACAACTCATTTTTTCTGAATCTGCTCGAAATCTCGAACTTTCACCCACAAGTAAAGCCTACGTCGTGCGAAGTAAAAAACATAGCAGACAGGAAAACTGAAAACGATATCAGCGGATTGTAACATAACAGTGCAAAACTGCTTCAAACTGAAGTAAATATTATTATATTATTAAACATAATACATATAAGAAATTATTGAGAATACTTAGTTTTTAGCAGTTAAAACTTGTATAGTAGATTTATTTCAGTAACTTAATGGATTTATTCATTGTTATTACTGAGAGATATTTTTGTTCAAAATTTAAATTTTGAAAGATGTCAGATGTGAGCGGACCTAAGGCTTTCATAGTAGTGCGGTTTCTTGTTTTAAAAATGATTTATTTCGGCTGTGTTAATGATTTTTTGATATCATCGAAACCTCAGATTAGCGTCAGTGCTTATTTATTAGTCATTTTATTCAATTATTCACTTGGAATACATAGCTAAAAAAAATGTAAAAATGTGAATAGCCTGTATTTGCCAATAGCCTTTGTTTGGCGGGAAAGAATGAATGACTCGAAGTCATCACATTTTTGGTTCATCATTTTCTGTTTAGGTACGCCACTTCCTCCAACTGATGTTACCGTGAACATTACAGCCAGCGGTTATTACGTATACTGGAGTTACAACGCTCTTCCAGGAAGGCCAGAAGTCGATTCTTTCAAGATTCAGTACATAAAGGTCAACAAATCCGTAACATGGATAACAGCTGCGCCTGCGATCCCTTATAACCAGCAGATGTACCTGTTAAAGGCAGAGATGATAGACGAGGGAACTGAATATGATTTTCGGGTGTTTGCCTCGGCCGGTAGCACTGTTAGTAGTGCGGCTTACGTCAGCAAAAGATTCTTGATAGGTATGATGATCTTAACCATTGAAGTTACAATACTCTAAATTTAGGGGGAGTGGGTGGTGGAACCTTTTAGAATGACACAACCGAGAAACCTTTAAGAAACTTTGCAAAGAAACCTAGTCAAAGGAATACAAACGGATGAATATTCCAAACAGTTCCTATCAATTTACTGGAAACAATTTCCCGCCATTTGTAACCATGTCCATATGGATCTTCTCTTGGACCAATTTTCGTGCAACCTTTGAACTTATTTTTAAAAAGAACTGTACCATATATTTGAAAAAGGTGTTCTTTTATTCCTTAATTGATGTGGAGGCAAAACAAACGAAAACAATAGAATAATACTTCCGTTCCCAAACTTAGCAAGCATTTCCTTTCTCACGCGCATGACGCTAGCTGTGCCCCTGGAAACATCGTCATCATCGTCATCATCCTCATCTTTACTGTCAACATTGATGTTGGCATCATTACCATCATCATTATGACTAACATTGTATTCATCGCCAACACCACTATGATAAGACTCATTCCCACTATCAACATCATCATAACACTATCATTACCATTATTACCTCATCGTTATTATCATCAACATCCCTCCCCACCAACGTTACTCCCTCCATCACAAAAAGCATCAGTATTATCCTTAATTCGACCGTTACTACTCCCATTCGTATCTGACTCAACACCATCATCACTGTCAACACCCTGCCATGGGCTCCCAAGTGGAGGATGTTACATACTTGTCAATAATCTTTGACAATTATAGAGAGTATGGTTTGTCAATTATTAAAGTATAATTCTTTAATGAAAAATCCGTCAAAATTTTAACGTTTTCTTGTGGATTGTTTTTAAAGAAAAATAATGAATGTCTGCGGCTTCCCCATCGCTCAAGGTTGAGAATTTTGTATGACAAAGTTGACGGTTTAACTGTTAGTTCTTCATCATTTGCCCGTCTTCAAAGCAATCAACGCGTGAGCTGATTCCATTACTTACGGAGATGATCAGATATTTAAACCAGAGAACTGTATAAAGCGTTTTTCATCTCGCTAACGTCGACTCAATGATCGTGAAAATGTCAACCTTTAGTTGTCTAATTTACCCGTGGAACTATCGTCAGCTTGTCGTATTTACGTGACCAACTAGGCTGAAGCCAAGACGTTTGTTACTTTCTTTGTATTGTTGAATAAAACGTAATTGGACCAGCCATACTTAATGGGAATAGCGGCTTTGTCTTTGATAACCGACATCAAATGAACGATTGAAATAACAATCATCGAAGCCCTGTGCGGATTTTTCTACTTCGGAAAGACAATGGTGGACAAAACTGTGCTAATTGACTTGTCAACATGGTCAGCACTTACTGTAAATTTAGAAAACCTTAGAAACGCAGAAGTTATCCCTCGACAAACACAAGGGCTAAGGAATTTGTAGTTTATTTGATTTTGATATAATTAAGGTAAACATAACGTCAGATTTTTATTGCTTTCAGAAAACGCTTTGTGTTTTTTTTACTCAAAAATAAGTTTACCATCGTCAAAAGTGTAATTGGCAAATGAACAGGTATATCTTGAACCAGTAAGATTTTTCTTTTAGTTTATTTGAAGGTTTAAAATATTCCATTTTTCCATCTTTTATTAAATTAAGGAACAATTTGTTAACTACTTCGCCGGATTTTTCTTGCTTGATAGCTGTCTTTTAGTTTAAAGTCAAAGACAATCGATGGAAATTAGATACTAACGGCTTTTGAAAGTCGGCATCCTTTGACAGGTTTTGCATAATCTGCGCAAGAAAACAAAAGGCTTGACAATCAGCTCATGCCGCCACAACAATGTGTTTTATGCAGAAAAAATGAAATGTCTTAAGAAATCCAAGGGAAAGACCGCTTATTCTTCTTACATTTTCATTGCTCTTCTCTTTTCAGCGGCTCCTATTTTGGGTAAACGCGCGAGCGTGGACGAAACTTTGCCGATTGTTGCTGGAGTTATTGGAGCAGTGGTTTTGTTGGTCATAATTGGTCTTGCTTGCTTCTGTTTTGTTCAATGGAAAGCCAAGAAGAAACGTGAGTTATTTTGTCAATCTGTTTATTTTTAGATGCAAAAACGCTGCAAAATGACGCAGGTTAACATTAACATTTAGTTCTAGTGCAAAGTTTGAGCAAAAATCACGATAAAAAAGTGATTATAGTTATTTTACAATGTTGCGTTTGCAACCTACATTCTGCTGCTATATTTTTCAAAGACTCCAATATGATTTTGTTTTGTTTCTTTAAGCTTTTCAGATTAGAATGATTAGTCACGAATTCGTCATTGGATTTAGTTTAGCTTCTTAATAAGAACTTTAATAAAACTCACGCACATCAGAACCATGCAATAGTGCAACAGCAGCATTAGTTTTTCAATTTAAGTGAAATATTTACCTTTCTGTTTTTTATTTGAAGATTTACTTTCTAACCAATTGCTTTACTCTAAAATACTATTTCACAGGAACAATCTAAAATGTAAATTGAAAGACATATTTAAAATCTGTGATTGTAGCAATTTCATTTCTTAAAGAAATGTTAATCGTAAAGGTGTTTGAATAAAGGTTGTGATTTGATGAAGAAAAAATATTTGTTCAAAATACATTTATACAAAATTTGTAGAAGAATTGGCTGTAAAATGTTTTTACTTCCCCAGAATTAACACTTCCGTATTGGGACGTACTTACTTAGCATACAAATCTTTCCATAAAATTAAATTTATTTTCTATTCATGTAATCTCAATACGTCTCGGTACGGAAATTATCCTAGCGAATCTAAGACAATTTTATGTTAAAAGTTCTAACAACTGGTAATAACTTGCAATACTACAACTAAAGGCGAACATCAAAATGTTCGACCTTGAATTCTCTTAATTATTAGTTTAACATTTTCATCATTAATTTGTGCGATAACAGTCGCAGGGATTCGGGAATGAAATCATTTCAGTCGTATGTATAGTTTTTCGAAACAGGATCCAAGTTATTGTTTAGCAATCAACTGATCGATTCTGAGTATCTTAGATTAGGGAACCAGACAAACAGTTCCATCCCCAATGTAGGAGAAGCGGTGAAATCACCCATGAAAATTGAAATATTTTATTTTAAAATGTTTATTTTTGTTTTCCGTAGGCACTGAGAAAGAAGGAAAGAAAGTTCATTTTATTTTGCCGGACGGGTAAGAAATTATTGCTGTTCAATTCAATTCTGTTATTTTTTATTGCTCATGGTCATTGATACGGTTATTATCTTGGGTACGTAACCAAAAAATTGTTTTGGTTTCAAGTAATTCTTGTTCAATCGTCTTCTTAAGATTTTAATTTTAATTTAAGTTTCAATTTTAATGTTTACTTCAACTTTGATTTTCATGATAAAAAAAACTGATTTCTTTTATTCGTTAAACATAATATAAAATATAGTCTTCTATATGTAAAAGCGACATTTTGATTCGTAATCAAAGTTACTTTTGGAATTTAAATTTTTTTCTAACGCCAACCCTAACTTTGATAGTAATTGTTTGATAAGAAATATTTGGGTCAATAGAGAGGTTTAACTGTTTGAGTCTGAGTTTTTCTCTATTGAATTCAGAAGTCTAATTCTTAACAACTTCAGTGTTATTTAGACAGTTTAAAGGTGATGTTTTTCAGCAATACCGCAAGGAACGGATGTTTTCAACGTAATTCTGACGAAGAACGCTCGCCGCATGTTCCTTAAGATAATGCTTATAAAGATTGTTGCCTTCGTTCTTCTTATGTCAAACTTTTTTTGGCTGGTTTTAAATTATTTAGCATTGGTACTATTTTTGGGAACGAGATACACATTTTGAAGTACAATTAAAAATTAATTTGTTAACTACTTCGATTTTTCTTGCTTGATAGCTCTCTTTTAGTTATAGTCAAATACAATCGATGGAAATTAGATTAAAAATTAATCAGTCAGTCCGTTTTATTTACCTTGTATTTAGAGATTTTAGATTGCGAGTAATTGTATGTATGTATGTATATATATAAAATATATTTAAGATTATTTTTTTGTGATAATTTTTTGTCTGATGATAATTGTTGTCCACACAAGCTTGATAGGCTTGTAATAAAGCGGATGTGAGGTATAAACCTTGTTAGTCTCGCGGAATATGAAGTGTCCGCCATCAATTTTCGGTAGCAGGTGCTTTTATTAAACCATTCAAAACATTCAAATCAATTCCAATGTTGTAGCAACGCTGTTCGGTGCACAGAGTCCTACCTCTCCAGCTAATCTGGAAAACTATACAAGGTTGGCAGTATCACAGCGCATGTAGTTTTCCCATGCATGCGATTGATTTTATTGGTCGACCTAACTACTTCTTTTATCCGATGGGAATTCTTTGGAGGTAGCTTTTATAAATGTGTTAGGAAATACAATCACAAACGCGATTTAACCCGTCGTAGTCAGGTAGTAAATGGGAAGTTTTACTTGCAATACGAAGTCTTCAAGCTAGTTTTCTTTACTAAGTCAATCTATGCTGTCCCATAAAAATAATGCAAAACTTTCCGTTTGTGCTCTTGTGTCAATTGCTTGCGTTTAGTAAGAAAATGCTTTGGGACTGAATTCAGATTCTCTTTTAAGACACTATAGAAACGAAACATTAGCTACAGGTAACTTGCAAGGACTTCCGAAAAACTATCTTCATTAAAACTTTTTTTAAAAGAATTTTAAAAATTATTAAGTTTGCTTTTTGTTAAGAATCGAGTAAAGGTAGAAAAAATAAAAATATCCGATTTGTAGATCGAACGTTTGAGGTGTTTTGCTTCATTTTTATGAAGTCTGTTTCATGTCATAGTAAAATCAACCTGGTCTTTACTGGTCTTGGAGGTTCGAAGTATTAAATGAGCTATTTTTGTTTAGAATTACAAATTGACGTTTGCGAGGCGCATGCGTATGAAACACTTTGTAAAACACGTGGTCGGTATATCAACTGCAGATTTATTAAAGGTTGTTGCTGTAGTAATGCGTTAAAAAAAGTCACAAGTTCTTCTCGGCCTCTAATGCCAATATCACAACCCAAATCATGCAAGATTGTTATTTTCCATGTCTCTTTGCCTTGCTCATGTTTCTCGCCCATTTTACGTGAAACTCAGAAACAAAGTATGGAATATCCCTTCTCTGCACTGTTCGTGATTTCGTTGTGCATATCGAATGCAATGCGCTATTTTCTTAGTAGCAGTGGGGTATTCTAGAATCAAGTGCAATCCGGTGGTTGTCGGATTGCTTGAAAGTAATAACATCCAAAGCTGGTCTTCCTTTTAAAGCCAGTTGTATTTAGGAAAATTCCTGAGCTCATAGCGGGAGCTCTGAACACCTTGCACACAACTTCAGAATTAAAGAAAGAACGAATGACGTCGCTCTCCAAGAAATTTGTTTTTTTTTTTTTTTTTTTTTTTTTTTACAGCTGTCAGAGTTTTTTCCCATCATTACGTAAATTGATAATGACCTGATTCGTTTCATTGGAAGATATTTGAATAGAAAATATATTTATTACTAAAATATTTTACCTATTGTATTAGTTCTTGTATAAGACTTAATTGGCAGTATGGACAGTAATGTTATCCTATGAGCTCCGCAACACCTTGATTGTACACACCTCAAATTTATAGAAAACAAAATCTATGTAGTTTCGCGTTGAAGAAATACTTTGCCTTTGGCTCGGAGAGAATTGAGGAAGGGAAGCAAGGAAAATGAGCTATAAAGAATGGGGAGTGGGGTTATTTCTTAAATCAATGACATTTTACTAAAAAAAACTAACGCGAAAAACTGACCTTTCAATGTCGCTGACATAATTATCAAAGTAAAATAAAGCGTTCAGTTTACGAATAATACAAAGTACAGTCATGTAACAAAGAAAATAACAAAGAAAACTGTAATGATATGAAAAGTAAAAAGAGAGCAGTGTTCCCGGGCGGTACTGTCAAACAAAATCCTTGACATAAACTTAAACAATCAATGACAACCTGTTTATTTCTCTGTGTCTCACCCTGTAGCGCAATTTCAGGGCCGGATCCAGGGGGTAGGCGTAGGGGCGTACGACCCTTTCCCCCCTATTTTTGGCAGACCAATTAATTTTCAAGACTTGAATTACACTTCCTTCTCGGAAATTGTGTAATGGTCGCTTTGTTGATTTGACTGTCCCCAATTCGCATTTTGCCATCTTGAAGCTGTTGCATTTATGTTATCTACGAAATTTCGGAACTTTTTTCCCGCCATGTTCGAAATTTGCAACTTACAGACACACAAGCCGATCTTCAAAATATGGCATAGCGTTTTGCTTTGTAGCTCTGCGAATATTTCTTATCTGAAGACCATACACATTACTACATAAAACAGCTAGAAAAGATTTT
>JAPEIX020008834.1:0-12834 GCA_026122405.2 Zoanthus sansibaricus
AATTGCCTTTTCAATGCTAAAATCTGTAGAGATATTTCCTACATTAGGAATACTAGCAATCTCAGGAAATTTTTTTAGATACATTTCATATGTATCAGGGTCATGGGTTTCTAAATCATTTCTCCAACCTACAATATGTGTAAACGGATTACCATCTTTTCCGAATAATGGTGCAATAGCATAAATCATCAAACGACTCTCACCTAAAATAACTTTCACATCGCCCGTAGGAACGGTGATAGTACGTCCTGCGATATCGACAATTTCTATGGAGGTGCTTTTTTCACGCTTTTCTATAGAATATGCGGTCTCATTGCAAATCGTATCTTTTTTAGAAGTCTGTGCGTTTCTTTTGCAACTTGCAGCTACAAAGGCGCACAGAAATACTAAAAGTCCAGTGAGAATTTTTTTCATGATAGCTGGTCTTATTCCAAACTTGCCCAAAACATGCCGCTGTAATCAATCGGCAAGAATACATCATGAAATTCTCTAAAGGTTTTCTCAGGGTCTAAATCTGCAAACTTATCGGGATAGAGCCATTTTGCAATTTGCTGAATGGCGATAAAATTATACGGCGAATTGTAGAATTGATGATAGATGCTATGCACGCGTTTATTTTTTACAGCCTTGAGAGTCTCCCAGCCTTTGCGCGAAGCGATGTTTCGCAATCGATCTTGTGAGTCTTGTTTGGTAGCCTTATAGCCTAACAAGACTGCCCCCGTAGCAGGTTTTGCCTTAGACCAATTTGCACCTGTGCCTATGATTACATCAGGGTCTATGACGAACAACTGCTCGGCACTAATTTTTCCGCGTGTTAACCCAAAAACAGACGTACCGTAATTTTTACCGCCTGCAAGCTCGACAAAGCGCCCCATGTTGTTAGAACCCCACGTACCATATTCGCTTACTTTGCTCCAGCCAGAATTTGCGGCACTCTCCATAAAGACGAGCACTTTTTCCTCTTCCGTAAGAGCGGAAACAACCGAATAGACCTTTTGCATTTCCCTAAGATAGAAATTTATAACCTTACGAGCTTGGGCTTGTTTTTGAAAAATTTCGCCCAGCAACAATATACTCGGCACCGTATGTTGTGTAGGGCGCTGGCGAAAATCGACAAACACGGTTTTTATATTCGCCTTCTCTAGGTTTTCAATCATGCCGGTTTCTTTTGCCTGGGCAAGATTTTGCAGATTCATAATTACAACATCGGTATTTAAGGCGATGGCAGATTCAATGCTAAAATCTCCCTTATATGGACTCCCTAAATTTGCAATGCTCGCAATGCTTGGAAATTTTTCCAAATACATTTCGTATGCGTCAGGGTCGTAGTTTTCTAAGTCGTCCTTCCAACCCACAATATGCGTAAATGCATTACCGGTTTCTCCAAATAACGGTGCAATAGCATAGATCATGCGGCTTTCACCTAAAATAACGACAATATCGCCGGTTGGAATAGTAACGGTACGCCCCGCAAGGTCTACAATCTGGACAAATGCATTCTTTTCTGAACTGGTGCTTAACGCAGTATCAGAACTACTGTCTTTTTTTATATGAGATGATATCGTATCCTTTTTCGAACAACTGGTTACTACAATAGTAGTAATGAGCATAAAAAAGATGCAGATATTTTTTACAGAACATATACATTTATTACTCATATTTTTTTCTCCTGATGATAAATTTTTATAGAATATTTTTTCACTATATAAAAATAGAAAAATATAGTCAATTGTTTTATCATTAAAATAATTGTTTTACTAAAAAAACTTTTATACTATAAAAAGAACATATGAAAGCAATATGAAATAAAAGCATTATAAAATTAAGAATAAAACAAGGTAGATTAATAAAAGTACCACAACATGGTCAAGAATGAGCGAATAACCTTGTCAAACTTTTTTTTTCAAGACACAAACACATAAAGAAAAACGTTAAAACAATTTTCTTTTTTATAAACAATAAAATCTTACTCTAAATAAACGCAAGGTAAGCAATGTTTCATGCACAATGCATTTATACACCTTCTTGCAAAAGGCTTAAGACACAATCTTACGTTCCTTGGTACGCAGTAGTTTTACATTCGTTCTTCCTGCGTAATGCCTAAGAAAACCTTAGATCGCTTGACAGCACTTGACGCTAGACGAGCATTATTATGTATATCCTTTTCAACACCTCATTTAAGCACAGTTTAAGACTTAAGGGCATTAAGCCGATATTCTTTAAGAGGTATCATGTTTAAAGGATTCACAAAATGCAGCAATAGAATAATAAATTATCTTTCGGCATTGGAGGCAAAACGCTATAATCACGCAACTGTATTACCTGAGCATGTCATCATTGCGCTCTTAAAAGACGGTAGAGGCATTGCCTACAAGGTCTTAGGGCAAATTATAGACCCCGTACAATTACAGACGCTTTTAGAAAACCATGTTTCAACCACTGTAATAACAAATAAAATAGATGAAACTAATAAGGAATATCGTGATATAGAATCTTTTTACAATATTCAAGTAACTGTGCCTTTATCAAAACGAATGCATAAATGTCTCTATCACGCAGTAGAAGAGGCGCGCATATTGCAACTAGAGGTGTTAGATACTTTTGTATTGTTTATTGCTTGTTGTAAAGAAAAAAACAGCGCCTTATTTCGAATTGCACAGGGACTCGACCTATCATTTGAAAACCTACGTCTAAGTTATCACCGATTTATAAAATACATAACACTATATGAAAATGATACAACCACACAGGCTGCCTTTGAAACCTATGATGAATTTAAGATACCGAAAAATGGTATTGAGACGCAATATATAACGCCGAAAAACACTTTACAAAAAAAACTGAAATTCGAAGAGTCTCGTAATGAGAAGTCGCATGAGAAAGTAAAAAAATCCATTAAAAAGCCCCGCAAGGAAATACAGGAAAGTGATAACTTTCAGTTTTTAATAGATCTTACAGAGAAAATGTTTCATCAGAAAACTCGAATGTACGGACGAGAAGAAGAAATACAAGGAATTTTCCGTGTCTTGATGAGACATTATAAAAACAATCCCTTACTTGTAGGAGAGCCCGGTGTTGGGAAGAGTGCAATTGTAGAAGAAATAGCACGCCGTATTTGCTGGGGTGAAGTCCCACTCTCTTTGTTACATGCCCGAATATTTCAACTAGATATTGCAGCGATGACCGCAGGAACTAAGTTTCGTGGCGACTTTGAAGACCGATTATGCAACGTTATAGAGTATGTGCAACGTCAATCAGAGATAACACCAACTATTGTGTTCATAGACGAATTTCACCACCTCATAGGCGCAGGACTGTCTGCCGGTACAACTATGGATGCAGCAGGAATACTCAAGCCTGCGCTTGCTCGAGGGCAACTGTGTTGCATAGGTGCTACGACAAACGAAGAATATCAGAAACACATAGAACATGACCGCGCCTTTGTACGTAGGTTTATGCCTATTAGGATTGATGAACTCTCAGAAGAAAACACCTTTCGAGTCTTACAGACAATTAAGAAAACCTTTGAAAATAAGCACTCCGTGTATTTTGAGGATACTGCTCTGAAAGAGATAATACGGCTCACTCAAAATTACATATTCGACAGAAAATTGCCAGACAAGGCCATAGATATGTTGGACGAAGTGGGTTCTTTTTATAAACTACAAAAAACCGAATCTTCGCCCGAATTGATACATTTGTATCAGTCTATGCATTCACTGTTAGAACAAGCAGAGCAAAACATAGATAACTTTAAACTCAACACAAATACAGCTGGCACAGCGCATGATAATACGATACCTCTACTTTGTAACACAGAACATAGTGAAGGAATAGAGAAGAATACTACATACGAAAACATCGCCAAGACAAACGAAAAACTACACAGTATTATAACCCGCAGAACTTCACTCCAGAATGCATTGAAGGTGCTTGTAGGCGATGCCCGACTGTCTATAAACACTTCACTTGTTCAAAATGTCATATCAAACATAACAGGCATACCTATCGACAGAATAGATATAGAACAAGCCTCGCTCATTAAAAGTCTATCCAAGAACCTTAAAAAGCACATCATAGGTCAAGACCATGCCATTGATGCGCTTGTCGCTGCCATACGGCGTAACGCAGTTGGCTTAAGAGATGAGCGGCGTCCGGTGGGTTCATTTTTGTTTCTCGGTTCTACCGGAGTTGGCAAAACACATACCGCACGCGAACTTGCAAAGCACCTCTTTGGTAGCGAACGTATGCTAACGCGTTTTGACATGTCGGACTTCGTCGAGAGCCATGCAGCAAGCAAACTCATCGGGGCACCGCCGGGTTATGTTGGATTTGAAGAAGGTGGCATGCTAATCAAAAGCGTACGGAGTAGACCTAGACAAATATTACTCTTCGATGAGGTAGAAAAAGCGCACAAAAAAATATTCGATATATTCTTGCAAATTTTTGAGGAAGGTACACTGCAAGGTCCGCGCGGAGAAGTTGCAGACTTTCGACACTGCATTATAATCATGACATCCAACATAGGCGCAGATGAGTTGTTTACTAAAAAAAGCATGGGGTTTGGCGATTCACACAAAGTTGAAACAGACCATATACCATTACCCGACAACACGAAAATAGAGACACTGTTAACCGAAACATTCCGTCCGGAATTTATAAATAGGCTAGACGAAACAGTGTGCTTTCATCCACTGACTCATAAAATGGTTGACAAGATAATAGAAACCATGCTGATGCCTCTCCAAACATCTCTTGACAAACAAGATATAACACTTCTGATAACTCCAGCCGCAAAAGCTTTGCTGAAAAGCAAGTACTTTAGAAGCAAAGCAGGTGCACGAAGTATACGAAAGGGTATACGCGCCATAGAAGATGCGCTCACCGATACCCTCCTTGAAGGAAATATAGAAACAAACAGCACTCTCTATATTGCAACACATGATGATGCTTTCTATGTGGTACAGAACCAACAAGATATGCTACAAAAAGACGTAGTCGAATCCCTTAACGAAGAGGAGTCCCTAGCAGTCTAATAAACCCACAACCAGCACTACAATAAACTTAATCAAATTTTGTAAATATGTCTATAGAAACATTGAGCACCAGATACCATGTAAATCTTGTTTAGAACCAATCGATCATTTAAGGAAATAACAAGCACTTTCAAGAATCTATATAAAAACAACGTTAGACTCAAGCCTATCAGCAGCACTCACAACGACTGTGCAAGACCTTCTGACCGGGCACCAAATTCCATCGGAATGCACTAGCGATCTACAAGGAATGATCGGCATTGTAGTCTTCTTCATTCACTTTTCATACAAATGCTATATAATAATAACGCTCATGACATATACTATTCCGGCAAAAGCTTTTACATGTACAGATGCACTTAAAAAATTTGCTCCCATCATACAAGACATGATACAAAATTCTCTCTACAAGCAAAATATAGAAGAAAATGCTCTGCAACCATATAATGAAAAAAATCAAAAAAGCGTAATGAACATAGTGGGGCAAGTACTCAACCCTCAAAGCACCATCGTAAACACCGAACATTTAGAAAAAATGGCGAGTTTGCTCAAAGCGGGCAAGTCATGCTTGCTACTTCCTGAACATTTTAGCAATTTCGATTATCCAGGGCTTTTTTATTTAAGTCAACAACACAGCACTATAGCTTCGATGTTTAAAAAAATGATATGCATGGCTGCGTCAAAGTTGAACACGGAAAGCAAAGTTGTCCTCGCATTTTCAGAAGCGTTTAACCGTATTATGATATATCCTGCCCGAGAAAGAGAAAAAACACAAAAAATGCAACAAACAAAAGAGCAAGAAAAGCTCAAGCAGTTAAATCAGCGTGGCATTAAGAAAATGCTAGAATGTAAAAACGAAGGACATGCAATTCTGATGTTTCCTACAGGCACACGTTATAGACCTGGCTATCCTGAGAGTAGAAACGCACTGCAACAGGTTGCGAGTTTCATAAAGCAGTTCGATTATTTTTGTCTCATAGGCATAGCGGGGAACACATTGGTGGTGAACCCTAATAATGCTATGGCACAAGACATTGTGCGTAAAGACACAGTAGTGTATTACGTAGATAAAGTACAAAATAGTAAAGAATTTTTAAAAGCTATCCAGAAGGAAGTTCCTTCGGTTTTGCCCGCCGATTTCAAAAATCATGTTGCTGTAACAATAACGCAGTCTCTTATGAAACTCCACGAAAAAGCTGAAGCTGTACGTGTACCACTGGTTGAAGCAACCCCCCCTCACTATCTCGGCCCTTTCGTTCTTGAAAGCACGCCAAGTTAACACATCAATAAAATCTCACTTTTTAAGACTTACTCCTTATTACAGTGAATAATCTTCAATTTATAAATAATAGTCACAAAAGATTTTGCAAAATATCACATAACAAATGTATCTTAAATATCTAAAATTATAGCGTGCTTCCAACTTTTGAAAAGAAAAACAATACATTGTTTACCGCGTTTACCGCGTTTACCGCTCGCGATCAGATGAGACGAAATATGTTCTCATTACAATTACAATAACGATTTAATTAACACTGCTAAACACAAATGAAAAAATAAGAGAAATAGAATCTTTAGAAATCTTGTGGATTAAATATCATCACTAGACTTAAAAAAAATAGGTGAAATACCGCACAGCAGACAAACCATACTTTCATTTTTTAAATCAATTATAGTGATAATACAGTTGAAAAGAAACACAACGAGCAGTTGTATTATTTTTTATTTATATTAAAGGAATAACGATAAGATATACATTTTATATAATAATTAAGGCATTGTTGAGAAATGTACCACATTTTAGCATCGATAACTTGCTTATTATTGAAATCGCATTGTGTTCTTAAGCTTATAGTCACATATTTTTTTAGACACTCAAGCAAAATTTGCAATGGAAATGTACTGAAATAGTATAAACACTGGAGACATAGCATGATACACCGCAAATTTAAGAAAAGAATATGCTGCCTTTTATGTGTTGGAGTGTTCATGGGACTTTTCAAGACTTATACACAACCAATCATGCACAATAGTACAAAAAGTACGCCCGTTACTCTGGCAGTCTCTGACGACGAACTGGTAGAAGTACAAGCGATATATATGCATATCGAAGCTGAGGGAGATGTCAAGAAAATAGAACATCACACAGTGAAGCGTGCAATTCTCATGCAAGCTATTTCTTTTCGCGAAGGAGATATGCTACGTTTTCGAGACTTACGCCATAAAATGTACTTTTCACTTTTAAGGTTACAAGAACTTCCATATTTTCACTCTAACAGCCCCAAAAACGGTATACGCTATGAGGTACACAACAATAAGACTCATCTTAAAAGAAAATCGATAAGCGTACATTTCAACTTACATAACAGGAGGAGAACCCTTCTCTTTGGCTTCGATAACGCGTACGGAGTCATAGGCATCTATCTCCCTCAAGGACTAAACATCGTGGCATATGCAGGACTCAACAGGCAGGAGTTAGACTTTACATACCAATCACTTCCCTTCAGTCTGCGCAATGGACGATATAGCAGAAGTTTCTTCAATATCGGAGCGAGCATTTATAATTACTGGCTGCTACCGATGCTAAGTACCGCAAATCTCTCAGTGCAATCCTTACTTTATGGTGCCGACACTACAGCTAACTTTGTATTCCATCCAAACGTGCAGTACAGCCTCAGCACAAGCTTTACAGGACAGTCCACTATCAAAAAACATACTCCCAAAGTCCCGAATACAGATATTACATTCAGCGGCTTGCCCGCCGTGGAAGAAACCTCACTTGCAATAGACTTACGCAACAGCCTACGCTACACCTTCATTTTTGGAAACACCGGCGTATACAAAAGCATCATAGATGTTACACTCCCATACATCTTAGGATTCGGAACCTTAAAGCCTCAGAATGCCCTAGAACCCTACGATATACTCGGGATAGAGCTGACTTTACAAGGCGCCTTTATAACTGGAGTTTTGCACCATGCGCTGCGCCTGCGTCTCGGTTTCATCACCAGTTTTATAAAGCCTACAACCCGCCCCTTTCATGCAAAAGCAAATGTAAACGAAGGCTTTTACAACAAAACTGCGCGGATTTTTACGCTTGAAAGACGCGGCGTGTATCCATTGAAAACTAGCATAGGAGATATGGGGTACTCACTATCTTTCGAATATCTCATAGGAGGCCTTAGTAGTACTTCGCTAGCCTTAAGCGGCTTTCTCTTCTATGACCTAGGTGCAGCAGCAAACACATATCAAGCTCTTCTTACAAACACACGCCATACTATAGGACCTGGAGTTCTCTTCCATTTTTTAAAGCCACTTGCCATTAATTGTAAATTCAGCCTTGGCTTTGGTGGACACTTCTTGGGCAACCCGGACGGCAGAGGCCTATCCTTCAGCTTTTCAGTAAGTACTCACCAACTTAGACTATGATTTGTTTTCCAATTCTCGATATAATCCGGACTATCAAAAACCATATTTACAACCACTAATTCTGCGATATTGACATTTATATCGTACTATTGATGCGAAACAGCATATGCAAGCAATCAATGTAAATCACCTGTGCCTCACATCTAAAACTTACAAAAAATCTCTTCAGAAAAATACGGTATGTGAGCGAATCACTTAGACTCAACTTAAAGCCTTCCGTATGAAGAAAGGCATGCAAGTTTTAATCCTCCTTGCGTATTGTACAATGATAATAAGAATATGTGGTTTGTTTTACGAAGCGTTGTCAGTATTTTATGGCTCATGTATATCTGTGACTTTGGGTCTGTCTTCCTCTTTGCTTATGAACGCGATACTAAAAATGAATCAATGAGTTCAGAAGAGTTTCAGCGTGCCTACAACCTCGTTTTTCTCGCAGAGAATCATAGGGGATGTGGACAAAGGTCATGCGCATATTCTATGGAGATTGTACACATTAAGGCTGGTATCACTTCAGCCTCCACACAGGTAATATTACATCAACAGGCTTTGCTGGATGAACAATCAGCAGAACCTAAAATACATACTCTTTTTAAGGTGGACAATGGCAAAAGTAATACGATGTTGCTAAGCAGGGGTGGCGTACTGTGGTTTTATAAGCCACACACTACACATGCATTCCGTGTATCACCTCAGCGGGTCTTGCTGGGGCATGTTTCATATGCCGATTTGATATACACAAATTACTTACAATTTTACGAACCCATTTCTCTTGAAAAGATTGTATTACAAAACACACCGACATATAAAGTCACACTTGCAAAAGTAATACCTAAAGTCGCGTATTCAACCGTTGTGTTGTACATTGCCGACGATAAGTTTAACAAGCCCTTGAAGATGCATCTGTACAATGCCGGAGTGCTTCGTAAGACTGTGTATTTTTATACGTGTTATCGATGTGATAATGGTAAGAATGTGCAAGAATGGACAATTGTAGCGGTTGGTCATCGACAAGAGACTACTCTTGTGCGCATTGGGGAACCAGACAATCTCTTATTGCCGAGAAGCGCATTTACGCTTGAGGGTATGAAGAGGCTGTAAACCGACCGTCAAGTTACCAACACTGTTGTGTTTCTTCTTACTGATATTGTGCAAGTCAATTTGAAACATGCATAGGGACTCATTGTGCGCCTGACGGCACAAATATTCTGTATTATAAAAAGACTCAACAGTGCGGACACCACGGCTATAAGCATATTTGTACCTGAAAATATTTCTCAGTGTCTCTATCACAAGAATATATTCTAAAGATTATGACCGAGCTATTTGCTTCTTACATCTGTCAGCCTTACAATATGTTGTGATCATAGAGTAGTTTTTTTTCTGCCCTATAACATTCCACTGCAGGCTAAGTTTGCCCTCCTGCAAAAGCCACCTGCCTTCGTAGAGATCATTTTTACACACATGACGTATGGTTTGCGATTTGTGTATGTCGCCGATAGTGAAAAACAAGCTACCATCCCTGAACATGAGACTAAAGACTTCATCGATGTGCACACAGTAGCGTTGATGAAACGCCATGCCATGCATCATGCCTCGCTCAAGCCAATACTGATACGTAATTTGCATCTGCCCTTGTGCCGTGTAACGTCTATGCAACAGCGCGTCTGTAATGCTACGATCAAAGCACCAGCTACCTAACAATGCAGGCAAGGCATCTACATTCATGAGCGAGTAAACCAAAGAGAGAGCTAATTACCCTTTTTGGGGCGTCAACTAGCCTTGTCTTTTCTTAAGTATCTTCCACACTTGTGGAAGTAAGGCCGCCGCTAACGCAGCTTTTATGAGATCACCTATGATAAAAGGAAAGAAACCTAGTGCAAAAATCGGTTTATCCCACCCCAAAACAAAACCTAACTGCAATAAGCCGGGAATGTAAAGCACGATGTTGCCAATAATCATCGCAA
Organism: Zoanthus sansibaricus; assembly: GCA_026122405.2. Taxonomy (NCBI): domain Eukaryota; kingdom Metazoa; phylum Cnidaria; class Anthozoa; order Zoantharia; family Zoanthidae; genus Zoanthus; species Zoanthus sansibaricus. The sequence continues at coordinate 10,430 of JAPEIX020008834.1, forward strand.
TAAAACTGCTAAGGATAGAGCGATCCCAACCGCGCTCTGCCAACAACCCAATTATGTATGCCGCTGCCACAAAGCCCCAGAGATATCCTCCATTTGGACCAGAAATCCAAGAAAAGTAAAAAGGAGAGTGAAAAGCGCCGCCTGCAAAAACGGGTAACCCTACAGTGCCCTCCACTAGATACAATGCAAGAGAAAGCGCACCTTTACGCGCACCTAATACAATGCCAACTAACAAGACTCCAAAAGTTTGCCCTGTTATAGGTACAGGTGTAAAAGGAAGTGGAATTGAAATCTGCGCACATAGGGCGACAACAAGACTCCCGATAACAACCAAGACTACATTGTTTAGGGTAGTACCTAAAACTGGAATGCGAATATACGATGATATTGTTTTCATAAATATTCCTCCATTATAATTCATTATTTAAAGTTGCATTAATTTTTTTATTATAGTATTTTAGAGATAAAACTTGCAATAAGCCATTGTTTATGGTTCTACGTAAGTATGGTTATAAATACGTGCTATTATCAAAACATGTGTACACATTCTCTCTTTCCAAACGATACCGCATTGATTGTAGTCGACATGCAATACGATTTTCTCCCCCCTCATGGAGCTTTAGCCGTTACTGGCGGCGTAGAAATAATCGAAAAAATATGCGAAGCAATTCCACATTACGGCTGCGTAGCTGCAACGCAAGACTTTCACCCAGATGGGCATAAAAGTTTTGCTTCGGTGCATGGCAAGCAGATAGGGGAAGTTATAGAATTACACGGCATGCCTCAAATGCTATGGCCCGATCATTGTGTACAAGGCAGCCTTGGTGCCGCGCTTGAGTCCCAAATTATGCAAGCGTTGGAACAACACGCAGATGCCTTTGTGGTACAAAAAGGCCTAGACTTAGAAATAGACAGCTACAGCGGTTTTTTTGACAACGACAAAAAAACAAGTACGCAGTTACATACACTTTTGCAAAAACGCGGAATAAAGAAAGTTCATGTATGCGGGCTGGCTGTTGATTACTGTGTATTATAGATGAAAACCAGACTACTCTTGTGCAAACGAGATTCAATACGGACCATTGATGTTTTAGCAGAAAGCCAATAACTTCTGAAAGGTGTAAAGATTAATCTTTTGTTGTAATCGACGGTTTTTGATTAACTATATATACAACTATGGCAAACTTTTTGGGTTACGAATTAGGTATATAACAGCTATACTACGATGATTCACATTTGAGCTGACTAATGTTTTTAACAGGCTGACAACTGAAGCGCGTTTTCATTTTTACCGTTCGTTTCAAGACGATTTTCTTCCAGCTCCACATCGCCTTTGTCTTCTTTTTTCTTTGCTTCTTCGAGTGACTCTTGAATTTCGCTAACATCAAGTACCTCTTCCAAAGGCATGTTCATGGTCTCTGGAAGCGTCATACAAAACCCTGCCGCGACCAGAGAAAAACCACCCATAATGGCGTAAGGTAACAGTGGATGAACGCGGTTCTGTTCCAAAAACGAAAAAACAATGATAAGCGATGATGAGCCAATATCATATAGAGTACCGAAGTAGTGACGTCACAAAAATTTGATTTGTGACATCACTAACTTGGTTGCAATAATCAGAAATATTAAGATGAAAATACCTCCATGCCGAAATTTAGCATTTTGCTACCAATCAGTGATGATAGCCTCGTTGTGCTTTGATAGTGACCCCATAGAAATTCTTTTTGAATTAGCTTGGTTACTAACGTTATGAACCAAGCCATTTTTAGAAGGATTTATAGGAGTCATTGGAGTATAACTGTGGTAATAACTAACAGACAACAAGGAAAAGAAAGTTAAAATCAAATCGGTCTCTGAATATGCCGTACCACTTTACCAGTGGAGTATAGTACGCTCCTAGTTACGGGCTCCTGATAGGATCTATAGTTTCTAAAGTGTATACATAATCTATAGGTTCTATAGGATGTACACGATCTAAAGTATCTATAACATCTATACCATCTACGATCTAAAGTGCCTATAACATCTATACCATCTACAGCATCTCGGGGCGACTATATAGAGTGATATGTCTAATAGGCGAGTATATTGACGTGGTAGCAACTTAAGACGACTATGTTGCATTCACCTAAGAAGTATATATCCTAACCTACCAAGTTAGCGACATATGGCGAGGTAAAAGAACCAATTCTGCCTGCACTAGTTGAAGATCCCATTCCGATGCTCCTAAAAAGGAAAATTAATGATAAGGGTTAGGTGTTGACATTATGATAAAAACAGCAACATCAATAATGATAATAATAATGATAATAATAATAATAATAATAATAATAATAATAATAAAATGATAACAATAATAATGATGATAAGACAGCCTAATACATCACACATCAGAAATTTCAAAA
>JAPEIX020008903.1:0-12830 GCA_026122405.2 Zoanthus sansibaricus
CCACAACATCCACGACGTTTTTTGACAAATCAGTTATTGTAACATTGTAAAAACAAAATTATTTCACTTTTGAATGTAACTTTGTTCTATTTAACATTTGTAAATTAATTCATAAACACATTTGGTATTTTGGTTGGCGCATCACTTCATGCATCTTTCTCGAATACAAAGTAAACATCACGTTCTGATCAGTTCGATGAAAAACAATATTATTCAAATACCTAATTAAACGTAGGGGAATTCGGTTTATAATATTTATCTTCCTTTCAGATTGCTCAATCTAAACTGCTACTGCCATTTTCTACGATATTTTTAATTGTAAACAGAAGTCTTTGCCGGGAATTCGAACTCACATCATCTTGAATTGTTCAACCAAACTTCTCGTGTGCATAGCACTGTCAACCTCATGCCCATTGTAAAAATAATATTTAAACTCCAAAAACCAGCCGTCGAAAATATTGAATCAAATAAAACATATGTAAACCGAAGTCTTCGCCGGGAATTCGAACTCACATCATCTTGAATTGTGCAACCAAACTGCTCGTGTGCATAGCACTGTCAACCTCCTGAACGTTCTTTTGAACCCTGGTTTACGAGAATTCTCGAGAAGGCGAAAATCCTTGACCGGATCTCGGGTTTTTACTGATCTGCTCTCGAATTCTCAAAAAAACGTTCACCTTGTTTTTTTACCAGGCTATGAACGCAAGGAGAACATCTTTTATTTCTTAAATGACCATCACATACTCACGTTAATATGGAAAGGTCTTGTTTTACATAGATTAACCACACATTTGCTACCATTAGTTTCATGCCTATTTCTTATACAAAGTAACCGCTTTCCAGCAACTTGAAGACAAAGAATTGGAGACTGCAGGTCAGGGTGCATCATCAGCTGCAGTAATGGGAAACCTTAAGAAGAAGCGTCCCGCACCCACTCCACCCATGGAACCAACACTGAGCCACCCCCCTGAGCCCAAACCTCGCAGAAGAACGTCTGACACCACAAATCAGGTCCGTGTTTTTAGCTTATTTTGTGTAGAGCGTCGGTCAAAAGCAAACACCAGAGCCCCGTAGATACGTAAATTAACCCATAATTGCTTGATTCTAACTCAACTCTCATCGATGGGATGTGCTCTTCTTAACCTTGCGTTTTAATGCTAGGCGATCGTAACGTTTATGCGTAATTATACAGAAAAGTGTTAGTTTTAGGACGTTTTAGGAGCTAATATAGTTTGTTGGGGGACCGCTAGCTTAGCTCTCAGGATGCTGGATTTTTATGCGGATAATCCAGGTTTAAATCTCAGTCTAACCCCCTGGGCTGAGTTGTTCAAAAGCTGGTTAACTTTAACCCTTGGGCAAGCGAAAATTCAAGCAGCAATTTCTTCTTTAAGAAAGGTGGATGATCAATTAAGAGTACTGTTTGGATTTTTCACCGAAAAAAACCCTTAATAATCCCAAAATTACATTTTAAAATTTTTCCCTGTTAGGTCTGAAACAAGACCACGGGTTAAACATTTAACCCTGGGTTAGCGCTAATCGGCTTTTGAACAACTGGGCTCTGGTGGATAAATCTATTTAAAGATTTAGAAGAAACGGATCATTTTCAATCGTGCTTCTGAACTAGAATTATGGTTTTGCTTTGCACCATTGCTGCAACAGGATCTAGATGAAATTGTGGACCATTGGAGCACTCACTTGATCCGTAAATCTAGGCATGACACTATTTCAGGAAGACCCGATTCTCTATACTATTTGACAGAGCATCAGGGAGGGGTTTCAAATTTGATCTGCACTCCACAAGACAATGAAAATATCTCATGTAGTGGAATCAGCCGATGAAAATAATGACTATCAAGATTATTTTCGTTATGCCATGTCTACCTGTGGACTGTAAAGACCTAATGACTGGAAAAAAGTTTTAATACTCTACAAGGAATTGATTAAATGTGCAAAAAAGGAACGCTAAATTACTTATTGCTCACACAAGTGTTTTGTGTGTATCAAGTAACAAAATGCAAAATTGAGCATTTTATCAAACACAAAAAATATTTAATTATGAAAAGCTGTAAACAACTCAATGCAAGAGCAGAAGTTAATGCACTTTGAGAGTTTTAAGGTTTTCTCTTCCTTTTTATCCCTTCGTTGTAATGATCAATGTATCTTTAAGGAACTTAACCCTAAAATTGCCTTATCATTTCAATATTTACATAGGATAGTAGAAAACCATATGAAGTTTTTGAAAGCTCTTTATAGCCAAGTAGTTCAGAAAACTGTCGTTTTGTAACAAAGTAACAAAATTCATAGATTTGGGAGGGGGGCAACGTGTTGAGTAAGCGGTTGTTTTGGACGTAGGTTATATGATACTAGAAGAATTCAAAGAATGAAAACATGGTTACTGTGTGGCTTTTGGTTGCTATAGACCCTTTTCATACACCGTGACATGGATAAATATACTGGTTTTCAAAAAATGACATACTTCATCGCACTTGTTACGTACATCAATAAAAGTAAAATCTAAAGCTTCAGTGAGATTGTCCACAAATTCAATGATGTGAATATTTTAAGGAAAATATATGGGTTTTGAAGAACAAGGTTGGGGGGGGGGCATCTCGATTCAAGTAAAACTAGGTTAGTTTTAGCATTTAATTCTCATTTAATGTGAAACAAAGGTCTCCAATCTCCTTGCAACCTTCAAAAGTTAAGGAAAGGGGTGGATTGGGTTGCATGCCACCTCTTTTTTAGAGAAAGAAAATGAAAAAAGTAGAATTAGTTGTACTTTGTAATTAAATAGAGTAATTTAATGACAGTCTGGGGTATAACACACTGATTACCACCTTCCCCCTTCCTCTCTCCCTCCCTTTCTGAATAAAAAAAGTGTATAAATTGTTGTATACTTATACTTCACTTTCTTTAGGTCACCTACTTGCCTTATAAGACTTCAAAAAACGGATTCTATCAAGCTTTAGATCTGCAAAAAGCAAAATAGGGAGTTTGATATTTGGAATAAGTAGAAGAAGTGAGAGAAATGTAACTTGTATTTATTAACATGCATGAAGTTAACTCTTACGTGCAATACTGAATGTATCATTTTGCTAAATTGAGTGTCCACAGTTTTATCTACTGTATTAAGCATTTTTAGTTCAATATTGAAATCATAGTTTTCATTTTACAGAAGATTTACAAATCAATACCAATACCTAAATCATCACTAAAGAATCATTAGAATTCATATGGAAATTATCAAAAACACCTTTAAGCTTTAAATTCTCAACTATAACAAAAACATTTGTGAAACAAAACAGGAAATAATGATACAATATAAAGCAATTTACATTTCTCAGGGCCTCCCAAATGATTGCCCTTTACAGAATGCAAGAATGAACAATTCTTTGAAATCCTTTTCATTCTTCATGTGAGCCACAGGCAAGGTGACTCTGCGGCCACAAGTACTAACCAACGGAAAACACACTGTATGGTTAGGATTTGCTTCCATGCACTCATGGTCAAAGTGTACCTTTACACTTGGTCTTTCCCCACTTATGGGCTTATGTTGAAGGCCTGTCAGCCACCCCATCAATTTGGGAACAGATCAGCAAGGAGCCTCAAACACTTCACCTTTTATTTCCTTTAAACTTTCACCGACCTCCTCATCACTGTCAGCATCACCCCTTTTGTCATTCCATGCAATAGCTGCTTTTGAACCAGACAAATGTTCATCTTCAAAGGCAATGATAGTATCTTGGAGATAGTCCATCATTTTTTCTTCAACAGTCCTTCTTGAACACCCAGAACTCGAATAAACTGGAGTTATAATAGAGAACAGGTAGTCGGCATCAGGAAGTATGTTTTCTAAGCCTCCATGCACAAATAAAGGTTGGCATTCTTCAGGGTGACTTTTGATAATTTCATCTAAGCCGTAACTGCTAAGGCCAATCATAAACTCCTTCATATACAGGCTTCTACGAGTCACAAAACTAACCTTCAGAGATCCTAAAATTTCATCAATATGTTTTTCATCAATAACTCCTGTATAGTTGTTCTCTAAAATCACTTCTGTGTACTTTGAGCAATTCCTTCTCAGCTGTAGACAAGTTTTTATCGGAAATAAACATCATATCTACTTCTTAAAGTAGCTTTATAACAGCATGGTTTTAAAAAAAAAGGGGGTCGACCACGTTGTGCAAGGGAAGCTGCTACTATTTGTCCACAGGATCGAAAGTTTGCAATCTGGACATGGTAAGATGTATTAACTGGTGAACCATCAGGAAACATAACTTTACTCATTTCTTCCACACAGTACTTAAAGAATTCAACAGCAATAGATCCTAAACAACCCCATCTTCTCCAGAGTAATGCACGCGGACCACATTGGTTGGCTGAGACTTCAGTGACTGCCTGTGCCACAATGAAAAACTGTTGCGATCTGTCAACCTTTGAAGCTAATTCTCTAACAACATCTTTATTATCAGTTATTATTTTAGGCAAGGCATTGGAATTGTTGGTGAATGGAAAGGTGTCTTCATCAATATCATCAGTGTAGCTGTCGATGTCATCGTTGGCTGTGCACGGGTTGTAATCACAATTTGCGAAGGATGTCGTGATGTAACTATTAGTTGTAGATGCATTGAAGTCTCTTTTGGTTGTAGATGTGTTGAAACTATTGTTTGTTGTGGATGTGTTGAAATCCCTGTTTGTTGTAGATGTGTTAAAGTCCCTGTTGGTTGTAGCTGTGTTGAAGTTATCGTTGGTGGTGGTGGTGCAGCTGGTGCTGGATGTTTTGATAAAAAACAATCCTTTTAAAGTCTCTTCCAACTCCCACTTTGTATTTATCAAGACTGAAGAATTCTTTGGTTTAAACTAAGGGAATTATAACCATTATAGTAGGTAAGTACACAAAAGGAATTAAGCTTTTGGTTACTCTGATACTAAAGCATAACTCCAATTCTACATACAACACTAGCTAGATTATTTTTCAAAAACATAAAATATTTTTAGTCAAAGAGATGTCTAGCTTGGAACTAAAAATGAATAAAAAAAGAAGGCTCATTTTTTTATGTAATGTAGATTATAGTATATGGTTAATCTCTCACCTGGCATGAACTGAGCCAAAGTTCGATCGTCATACAAAACAATATAATTTTTTAAGGCATTGAAATTTCTATCATAAGCAGTCCATTTTTCAATACCCTTTTCCAGATTGGTATTGTACGTTGCATTTCTAGGTACCATAATCGGTAACCTTTTTCCTCGGATTGTTTTTAAATCAAAATTGTTCAGCCTTTTAATTCCAAGGTTTATAGTGACTGTCTCATTAGTTTTGATTTTCTTCGTTCTAACATTATAGCCATATTGTTGTCCAGGTTTGGAGTTTCTATATTCTTGAAAGCCCATAGCTTTCTTAAGATCTTGTGGTTGTGATGCATTGCAAGATGAAGAGTTTGCAATTATGCCTGGGCGGATTTTTGACTGATCAGCTTTACACTTCCAGCAGAATTTAGAGCTTCTTTTCAAACTCACTCCACACACACCGCAATATCTGGAAAATAAGACAACAATTATAAAATAAATGAAATATACTAACATTTTGATCGATTGCTGACCAGTACATTATAGACACAAAGACGCACAAATCGAAATACTAGTAGACTTCTAAGGCTGTAAGGAAAACCTTGCCATAGTTATTTTCTGTAATCTAAACCTTTTTTGTACCCAGAGAGAAGAAAGAAATTAGCTTCTTTCTTGGTATAAAAGCCTCAGCAAATTAGTCTCTTAAAAATTAGTGATGTCTGCCATTGAAAATTAGAAAATTTAATAAATTCAACAAGTGTTGCCTTGTAATGAAATTCTTAATTTTTATACCATATTTCACAGTACTATATAACTAGTGATCCTGAACTTTAATTTTAAAAAACTTGGATATCTTATAAATTCCTTTCAGATTAAAACATAGTCAAATTGAAGTTAAACGGCAGTAAAATTCTGATTTAAGGAAGGCAAGATGGAATACAGCAAAGAAGAACGCAAAAGACAAGAAATAGTTAAAAAAGATGGCACTTCTAAGTGGAAGACTGATCTATCGCTTCATCACTGATGTTGTCGAAATGTTTCATAGCAAAACGTTTTAACAAACAATAAAGTAGAAACCATTATTTTAGAAAAATTTTCTATTGGTACTTGCTAATAATTTTAAACATTTCACTAGCATTGATTGTGGAAAGCACTGATACTTACTGATATCTTCATCACCTTCCTCCATTGTAATGTCTGTCGCAAAACAAAGCCAGGGTATTATTTGAAATACCAACTTCCGCTCGTTCATGACGTCACCCAAGATTTATTTCTGGCTTCTTCTGGTCCAAGTGGTCGTAAATTATTTTTACTTAAAACTTCGACCACTTTTGAAAGTTCAAACAGAACTATTCAAAACTCTCCGGCCATTAGTGAGACCAATTTTGTGCTTAACATACCTCCTATCTGGCTAGGATTTTGCAACAATTTTTTCTACACATTTCGACACTGAATACGAAGACCTATTACAAAATGGAGCCCAAATGGTCAAACATTTATTGCTGCTCCTGAGAAAAAACTACAAACAGACATAACTATGTACATGGATGTTGAAACATAAATGTTTTTCCAACGGAAAAAACCACCAACTCCTTCAAAGCTTGGCAGTGACCTGCCAAGCGGCCTGAAAAGTACTTACTGGAATATGAACAGCGTTCCTCCGTTGCAATAGATAAATAGATAAAAGAAATTATCCTTTGAATCAAACAGTGGTCAACATATAAAATGGAGCTTTACAATATTTTCAAATCTACATATTTTTAATTGCATATCTTACACCTATTATCAAGAGCAGTGCAAAACCCCGCATTATCTTTTCTATATTGGGCTGAGAAATCAATTCTCAGGGCAACAACTATAAACTTCAATTGACCGTTACCAAATATTGAATTCTTGGCTTTGCCCCTTATGAACAGATTCGAGATATGAGGTAATATCATCCAATCCTGAATAAAATTGTTCCAGTGAGTACCATCTGTACAAAGACTGGTCCAATAATGAGCAGATTTCCAAAGTGGAACAATCAGTGTTCCTCTAGCCTTACAAAGTTTCAAATGATTAATAACTTTCACAGTTAAGTAAACGGGTGGGCACAGCCAGTTTAGTTCATAAGCCCAATCTTGCGTAAAAGCGTTAACACCATTTGTCCCAGGCTGAAAATACTTAGAATTAAATCTAGTAGTTTTCTTATTGTAATGACATGCAAATCGATCGATTGTATGAGGACCCCACATCTCGTCAATATAATTAAACACATCGTCATTGATTGTGTAGTCATCATGATCAACTATTCTTCTAATCTGATCTGCATCATGATTTAAATATCTTGGAATCCATTGGGGTTCTAAAGTGATTGCATTAAGCGCACATCGATTAAGAATTTTTAAAGCAATTTCTTGTAAATAAGATTTCTTTGATCCTTTTTCAATAATAGAAACTACATTCTGATTATCAGTAAACAAGACAACGGTCTGAGAAACTAAGTCCTCAGCAAACGATTCAAGTGACAAAAATACCGATAATAATTGTCTACAAGTAGAACTGTAACTCTTTTCTTTATCTGACCAATTCTGTTGAAATACTTTATTCTGGATTGTAATAAGACTGCCACACGCTACATTAGAAGCGTCAGAATACACTATTCTAGATGGTTTCTGTTTTGATGGCCACAATGGAATGCCATTCAATTTGGACACATTATTTTTCCAGAACTCCAGCTCGTTAATCGCTTGTTTATTTAGACGAACGAAACCATTCCAGGATGTACTCGAGTTAAATACAGTGTACAAATTTCTAGACATCAGCCTGGTGACATTACCCATACAACTGCTAAAAGAAATAATTTTGCCCACTGTAGACGCTGTTCTTTTCACATGAAATAAATCATAAGGTTTTAACATTATGTTTTCAATATCGCTTTTCAAACTTTGAATTCTTTTATCTGTTGCGGAAATAGTTGAGTTTTTCATGTTGAAAACTGAACCTAGCCAAGTTATGATCTGCTGTGGATTCCACACACATTTGTCTTCATTTGGAAGCAAACCAAATTTTAATAAATCTGAATGTACTTGTAAACTTGTTATTTTTGCCGAATTTAATGTTGTACCAGCCCCTAGGCCATCATCTAAGAACACAACAATAGGCTTGCCTTCGCTACGCCATTTCTTGACCAAAGGCTTTAACAATTTGGTAAACAAATACGGGGCAGTTGATAGTCCGAATGGTAGAACTAAAAATGAATAATACTTGGTTGAGCCATCCGGAAAGGTCCAAGAAAATGATAAATATTTAGTATGGTCAGGAAAGATATCAACATGGTGATAACCGGATTTTAAATCAAATGTAAACAAAAAATCACCCGGTTTGATAACTTCTTTGGCGACAGCAATGTCTTCACATTTAAATTTGTTTTTGAAAAGATGCAAATTAATGTGCCTAAGATCTAAAATAGGCCTTTTCTTTCCACTCCTTTGAATAGAGACGGATAATGGATTTACAATCTCCGGTGGGACTGACAACTCCTTGATACAATTTAATTTTAACAAACTCTGAATAGCTTCGTTAACAAAGGCAGACTCTTTTAAAGCTGATCTATTGTTCTTAAAAACTTTTGGAATTGGAATAAACATGAATGGTAATTTGTAACCAAATTCAATGACATCAATTACAAACTGAGGGGCGTCGATTAGTTTCCACTCATGCAAAGCACATTTTAAACGGCCTCTTACGGAACTATGTTTATCAGTGTCAATTACTTAAATTCATAATTTCGTCCACTATCTTCATCAAACACATTGAAGCATGAATCTAAATCATCAAAATGTTTAGGATCTGCAACGTTATCTTCATCTAGTCATTGCTTTCCAACAGTTGAGTTGGATGACGAATTTAACGGACAACTAGACCTCCAATGACCACTTTTACCACAGGAAAAACAAGTGTCTGGAGATGGCCTCTGGGAGGGCGGGAAAGATCTGAGATCTGAAAAACCTCTGGACGTTACAACTGGGATGGGAGATTGTTGGGAAGACACCGTCGAGGATGCTAAGGAGCTTTTGCGACTGAAAACTGCTCTGGTATTTGAGTTTCTACGGAAGTTTCTAGCTGCTCTGGCTTCAGCTTTATATATCTTTTTCTCGTCCTCGGAATCTTCCACCAGGTCATGTTGCTTATACTCTTTAACAGTGTTTCATCCGAATTTCGATTGGTCAGCTAATAGAATAAGCTTTTGTCGTTCTTTTGCAAACTTAGTACCTTCTTCTACGGCTTCTTGCGCCTTGTGAACTTCGTTTGAAGCAAGGCAGTCCTTAGCCTCTTCTAGGGATTCCAACATTTTTGAAGCTGCTTTGTACTGGTCTTCGTTGCTTTTCTTTTTAAACACGGGCCTCGTGTCGGTAGTCCTGATTTTCTTAATTTCTCGAAGTATTTGACCCGACGAGGTTTCATCAGGAGCAGGACGCTTCAAATTACCGAAGGTTGTTGTTATCATCTCTGACATCTGGCTTAAAAGTTGCTGGTTGTTTTGCTTAATAATTTCATAAACTCTTGATTCTTCCATGTTCCAAAGTAAAAAACAAGAAAGGCAAAGCGGATAGAAACCGGCAATAGGCAGAGAGAGCTGAACCTAGACTAATTCAAATTCCTAACTTTTCCTTACTTATACGGCTAATTACCCATAATCCCAAGCTATTAACCGGACCCAGTCCTCTGGTCCGTGCCGGCAAAATATCTATTTCTGCCAATTTCACTGGCTTAAACTGTCAGAAATATCATTATTCATTTAAATACAAAAATCTTAAAAAAACATTTTGAACAAATGTGCGTTCTTTTGGATTCGATTTCATGTAAGTTTGATTTTATGGGTTGCTCCGAGACATGGTTTACCTCTGAAACGGAGAGTAACTATTTTCAAATCCCAAGTCATACTTTCCTAAATCGCACCTCTTTGACAGGTGATTGTGTTGCTCTGTATATCAAATCAGTCTGTTTTTTCTCAATTAGAAATGACCTCAAACTAGACTCAATTGAAAACCTTTGGATAGAAACCAGATATGATTCTGGGTGTCATTTTTCAAACCCAGAATTTTGAGACAAACTTGAAAGAACTCTACACAATGTTGTTTTTTCGTAGAAAAAGAATGGATTTTAATAGGTGATACTAATACAAATACATTACAAAATTGAGTGTCTCTGAGGAATATATTAATTTAATACAATCAGAAGGATTCAGTCACATGCTGTTTCAAACAAAACATATTACTGAAAATGCACAAAGCTGCATTGATGATATCTTTACCATTATTTCGATTACCTACTCAAGTGGCAGTCTTGTGGCAGTTTATGGCAGTTGTGATTGTGGATCACTTACCAGTCCTTGTTTAGTATGACCCGAAACTTACTCCTTTCCATGATTATATCGAATTTAGAGATTTCCGAGGTTTAAAAGATGGAGATTTCACATTAGATTTACGAAAAGAGAGATGCCATTCTATTTGCAAATGCAATAAAGTCACTGAGAGATATACCAGGTTCTTCCATATTAAACCGTGGAATTACTTAAGATTTAAAGATATCCATGAAAGTTAGAGATAAATTATACAAAAATGTATGTTTTATGTTTTCCTAAACAAATATAAATTATTGTGCAATAAAATTGATATTGAGAGATTTCTTGGGGTCAGTATTCTTGTTTGAAATAAAACCTCATCCACGGTCGTTGCAGAATATGCTAATAGTCTTGTTTACTGCAGATATTTTTTCATTTACATCTGGATGGTCATCTCTAGTATTAGGCCCAAAATGGCAATACAAGAGCCTTCATTTAGCTCGTAATCGATCATTTGAGCAATATCGACCAGAGATTCTGCAACGTACTTGGGTGTATTATGCAGGATATCATAAATGCCTGCGTGGACTATAATATTCTTTGGGTTTTGTCGCAACGAGCACTTTATCTACTCGGAAAAGTTGGCCACTTTTGTACCAGGAAAATAACAGACAAAAACCTTGCAGCCAACTCTACTCTTCATTCTATGACCACGGATGTCTTTGATTATTGAGTTGCCGATTAGTATAGTTTCGCCAGACGACTAATCGCCTATACGCAGTGTTGACGATTTATTGGCTTATGTTGTTTTCTCCTTGTGTGCTCGATGAGGGACAATGCAACCCTAATCGATGGGTTGCGTGTGGTCATTTGTGTGGTTACCCAGCTGTACATGCAAAGAAAATCGAGATTTTTGGTTCATGGTTCTGCTCATTTTTTGGTCCAAATCAGGGCCGTTTTGAATTTATAACTAACCAATGCACGTGTACGACTCAGCTCATTACCTCGTGGATTTGTTCTCGTGGTTTTTGGGAAAAATTGAATTTATCCTGGTAAGTTTGGATTTTTTTTGCTCTGTTTTAAGTATATGCAATCAAACTCTTGCTTTGCAAAACTGTGCTGTAAAGATGGCGTATTCGTCTTTATGGATTGACCGCCATGGTAGGAAAACAACACACCACAACATCCTTTAATGCAGAAGATCTGGAAGACATTCTGCTGGACAGCAAGGACTTCACTGTTACTTATAACATTCCAGACATGAAACTATTGAATTTTATACAATGAACTGAAATTGTTTAAACTTGTTGATACAGGTGTTATAGAGTTTTTTAAAATGCACTGTATGCTGTTTCAAGCTCACCATTTTTTACATTATATTTTTATAAGATAATATGCCTTCATATAAGGCCAAAAACTAAAAACAAATATGTTATGAACACTTTCAAATATAACGTATGTGTTACTGTTATTGTTACTGTTATGTTATTGTTGATGATTGGTGGTATTGCATTTATTAAAACACTCTAGGTACATTAACTAAAATTAAATTGTTTAAAGAGTTACAAGTTCATACATGTGTTAAACTACAATATATCTTTCTTAGTCCACTTCGGCATTCTTCTCGTATTTTAATAAGACTATATGTATTCGTAATCACCCTACCTTTCACATTCGAACGCACCTCACTAATCTCTGATTATTTCTAGTAATATAGGTTTGTTGGCAGTATGTTTTCCGCTTGCATTAGATTGTTACATTGGCCACCTTGGATGGTACTTTGTATTGGAGTAGAATTGTTCTTCATTTTCTCCTCGCTTGCGGTTAAGTTCACGTGCCCTTTGGACTTACAATTTTTAAGCACCAGCGAAGGTCTTTTCAATAGAGTCAAAACTACTTTCAAACTAGAGCACAATTCTTCGATGTTATTTTTTCGGCAAGGTTGAGGGAGTCTCTCTTATCCGAGATCGTGTCATTCTTGTTTTTCAAAGAGGACACCGCAGTTTCTTCTTTTAACCTTGTGACCAGCAAGGAATTTTCTTGAGCGTAGTTAATTTTCTGTTTCATGGTTGTCATATCTCTTGCTAAATTCTTGGTTAAAGTGTCAAAGTGTTCATAGCATGGCCATTTAACATGGGTGCTAATAGAACTGCCCAGCGTCTCAACTAGATCAACTTGGATTACATGGGAGTCGGGATTAGCTCTACTATTTGCATCAAGGTCAATCTGTATGTCTTGGCTGTAAATCTGTTCGGTTTCATCCTCGTTAAAGTGATTTCTCATTGTAGCTTCGCTCGCATTTCTCATTGAGTACTCTTGGATGCTTAATACAAGGGGGTGCCCGCTTATTAATTTTTTTATTTTTTCCAACCCCCCCAGACCTTATTAAGACCCCCCCCCCCGCTTATTATATTTCAGAATCGAATAGGATAACCTA
>JAPEIX020008977.1:0-12830 GCA_026122405.2 Zoanthus sansibaricus
AGCCTGTTTTCGGATCAGCAAGCGTGATTTGTTTTGTGGATAACAATTCAGCCAGAGATGTGGCAATTTCAGGTTGCGGAAGAAACTCTGTTGCGAGCATATTAGTTGAGTTTCTGTTGAAACTTGAGATGGCAGCAAATGTGACTCCTTGGTACGCCCGCGTGCCTACTCCTTCAAACATCGCAGACGATCCATCTCGAGGAGTCACTCAGGCATTAACAGAGTCAGGAGCTGAGTGGGTTACCCCGCTGTCGGAGTTACAAGACATCATCACAATTCTTCTGGAAGCATCGGTTAAAGGGGGAAATGTTGGATAGCAATTTGGTTTGTGCTTGTGCAGAGCTGTGGAAAACATTTTGGCTATATGCCAAATCTACCTGGAAGGAACAGCTGTGCTTATTCAATCATTTGGGACAGAAGGATTTTCTGGCTGATGTCCAGCCTGTTCAACGAACGTTGGTTCAACGATCCCCTTTGTCACCATTGGAGAAAAAAGGGCGCAAGACCGATTTCAGTTGGAGCAACAGTCATGGTGCGTTTTTGCAGATGTTTTGCTTTGGGGTTTACTGGTTCAGTTTGGCTTTATCCCTGCCACCCTTGGTTCAGTTTGGCGTTTATCCCTTTTGGTTTTACGGCGTATACACGTGGGGGGACATGTTTAGGTAGCAGCCACAAGTTTTGAAATAATTACTTGTCAGAAGCGGCCCTCCAGCACCATTTGCAAACTAAAAAATTCCCCGATAGGAGGCTGCGAACTAAAGCCCCGCGGGCTGATGTCGAGGCCTATCATCGCAAGTGCGAGTGGCTTCGTCAGAATGCTGCTGCTCGTGAGCAGCAAAATCCAGTGTCATTTGCCCTGCGCAACAGCTGGGCTGACACCCTTGCAGCGGACAAAACCCATTATAAAGAATTCACAGCTAAGAGTCAAACTTAAGGAGCCTGCTCTTCCACTTCTTCTTCTTCTTTGTTTTCACCTGTGCATCTGAATTCGTTTGGAGGAACTTTCCTCTGAGAGGCTTCCTATATGCCCTCACTGATAAAGAGCCCCCTGAAAGGTACCTTCCTTCCAGTGTGTGAATCTGTGCCCATTGCTGTGCTTTTTGAGATCTTTTTATACTTATACTTGTAGGTGAAGCTGACAATGGAGCAGATACAGAATTTCCATCATGGGATGATTTTGAGGAGAATGATAAAATGCAGAAGTCCGTTCCACATGCTGTTGCAGAAGCAGATATAGAGCAAGACTCTCACGATGGAAGACTTTACATGAATGGATACCGTGAAAGTCCAGAAGAAACCGACTCGAGTGAGGAGATGAATATGGTACCAAGAAAACTTCAGTTTTCTTCATCTCCTCCAAGTTCCAAGTACACAAAGCAAGAAGATATGGTATGTTGATTGTTACAAAATTCAGTCACAGAGTGAACATGTTTTTCTAGGACTTAGAACTTCGACTGAGACGCAGCAATTTATCGTTCTGCTTTTTTAACATGGATAGGATCTATAATGTTTAAAACAGCTGGAAATGTGATTCGTTATAGTTGCAAGATGAAATTTGCAGGGAACTTTCTTGCACTTGACTGTTGTAGGGACCTTCGATGATTATGGTGCTGATGATGGTTATGATGAGGGTTATGGTAAGTGGTGATGATGGTGATGTTGGAACAGTGATGGTAATGATGATGATGAAGATGATGGTGGCTGTAATAATGGTGATGGTGGAACAGTGATGGTAATGTGGTGATGATGAAGATGATGGTAGCAGTGATAATGGTGATGGTGGAACAGTGATGGTAATGATGGTGATGATGAAGATGATGGTGACAGTGATGTTAATGGTGGAACAGTGATGATATTGATGATAATGATGAAGATGATGGTAGCAGTGATGATGGTAATGATGGAACAGTGATGGTAATGATGGTGATGATGAAGATGATGGTAGCAGTGATAATGGTGATGGTGGAACAGTAATGGTAATGATGGTGATGATGAAGATGATGGTAGCAGTGATGATGTTAATGGTGGAACAGTGATGATATTGATGATAATGATGAAGATGATGGTGACAGTGATGATGTTAATGGTGGAACAGTGATGATATTGATGATAATGATGAAGATGATTGTAGCAGTGATAAAAATGAGGGTGGAACAGTGATGGTAATGATGATAATGATGAGGATTATGGTAGCAGTGACAATGGTGATGTTGGAACAGTGATGGTAATGATGGTGGCCATGACAGTGATGGCGGCAGTGATAATGGTGGTTATGTTGGTGGTAGTTGTAATGATAGTGATGGTGTCAGTGGTGAAGATGATAATGGTGTTGGTAAGGATGTATGTTGATGTCATGGTGACAGATAATGATGATGGTGTCAGTGGTGAAGATGATAATGGTGTTGGTAAGGATCTATGTTGGTGACAATGCTAATGATGGTCACAGATAGTGATGGTGGTGTCAGTGGTAAAGATAATGGTGTTGGTAAGGATGTCAGTTGATGATGATGATGTTGATTATGATTATTGTCTTCAAATCGTTTTAAAGTTGATTTTAAAGTGAATTATTTTTGTTTAGATTAACTCGTTGTCAGCTTCAGTTCGTCAGTTGGAGATGGAGCGAGAACAGCTGACCCATATGTTGCAGTCGCTTCATGAAAATCATGGTGCTGAGGTCACCAAACTGCGTGAGCACATGGATCTTCAACTTCGACAACAGCTGCAGCAGCAGCAAAGAACTGTACAGGTATGGTCTCCTAAAATTAAATATTATAAGGTGACCTTGTCATTGTAAACCTAGAAAATTGACTCATAACATCTTCATAACACAAAGTTTTTGGGTGCGTTCGTTTGGACCAATTCTGGAATAGGAAGACATGGATTTTTTTGGTAGAATCATTCGTTTGGAATCTATTCTGATTCCAGATTACTTCGAATACTCTTCCACGCATTCTGCTCCTGATATCAGAATAGCCGAAATAGCAATAACAACGTCGAAAATGGCGGACAAACAGCTCGACAGCAAAGAAAATGCCGAACCAGCTGTACTGCCTACTCCGGAGCTACAGAGTTCCGCTGACCCGAAGTGAAAATTACTGTGCGCATTTAAGAATATATGGATTACTTGGATAACTGTTCATTTGGTAAATCAAAATCCAGGAAATTGTTCCAAAATGTATTCCTATTCCGGAATAGACCCAAACGAACGTACCAATATCTTTAAAAGTTGAATGAAAGTTCTGCAATATATTTACTTAAAAACGACTATAAGAAACTGCATGACGCTTGAGTTATTTTTGCAAGAGCTCTGTTTGTCAAATTTATCTAAATAAATGTAATTGCTAAAAACAACATTCTAAGAAGAAATTTTAAAATATAATTTGTTTTATTTTTAAATCTAGGGCTGGTTAGCTACCTTCGGTGTAAAATTGTATTTCACTTCGTTTGTACAGCACCATTTTAATCCACCCTTTACATTTCCTTGGATATAGATGATTTTGTCTTGCGTTAGTGCTTACCCGCGATTATGTTTAATCCTGCTTTTAAAAAACAGATCTAGGAGCTCTGTCTTAGCTTTTTTGTTGGAAGAATATTTGTTCGTCTTCTCTCGCCTATGCACACGTTTGACGTTAAACAGTTATAACAGGCAAATAGCCGTTTTATTTTAACACAAAGCATTTCGATTTTCACAACATTTTGTTCGATAATAAACTTAAACTTTATAGTCGATTGCAGAACCAGCTCCGATTTAGATTTGTTACCAACTTTCTTAACATTAAAAGTTGGAATTTTAGGCTTGGATATCTGGTTCTGGTGACACTGAAATCTTTCCGTTGTGAGAAAGTAAAATGAAATTGATTACAGAAGCTTGTTAGCGCTAACAGAGTAACGATTTCATCCATTCCTCTGTTTCAAAATTTCCATTTAAACGTGTTTTGGAGCAACAGCAGAATATAGGCTAATCTTTGTTGACGTCATTATTTACAATCTGCTTCATTAGCATACAAACTTTGGTAGCGAATGAACAAAGATAAATACTTTTTAAGTTTAAAACTTGAGAAAGCTTGTCAAGCTTACAAATAGGTGAAATTTTAGACTTCGTGCAAGCGGTTTCTAAAAAGACATCGTAGTTCCAACATCCTCAAAACACTTGGGAGCAAAACCTTATAATGAGCCTTACATTCTCTGTATAATCTCCATTAGATCATAGGAACAGTGTTAAGCATATCATTCTCATATTTTTAGATGCTTATTTTACGAAGCACTCTGTCGCAATGTACAGTGCAGTAACCTTGTTAAAAAGTGGCGCAAATATGCTATTGAAGGAGAAAATGTAAATGAATATCTGCCTGTAGGGCGACACAGGGCCACTATTGTTCTTGATTTGAATTGCTCAGGCAGGATTGTCGATTAAATTTGGTGAAGATATTCTGAAGGTAGACAGCACCTTTATTTTATCTATTTTTCTCTTCAATCGTTTTTCTAATGACCTCTTTTTTCCGCTGAGCTCTGCCAATTTTCAGCCAGCGAAAACCTTCAAGTAGCCGGCGATATCGCCGGTCGCTGGCGCATATTGACAGCCCTGCTCAGGTGTGTTTAAAGAACGAGTTATGCGTAGTACACTTAATAAATCACTGAAGATGGCCCAGCATTTTATAGTTCAGCCCTTATTTGCATTGCAAAACCGTGATATTTTGCTTTTGACAATAGGAACACTTTCAAGAGCAGTTGCACGAGCTTCAGCAGAAAATTCATGTGCAACAGGCGGTGATAGAGAATCAGAAGGAACAAATCGAGAAGCAATCGGAGAGTCAAGTCAGCAACCTTACCCTGGATGAGGAGGAACACCTCTCGCATGAAGCACTCAAGGTCGCCTTCAGCAAGTTACAGGTTTGTTAAAGGGATTGGGAATGGCGATGTTGTTAACAGAACTGGTAAGGTTTGGGCTTTTCTATCACAAAGTTCTGGATTCAGTCTCCAGCTTTATCAGAATTTTGATATAATAATAATAATAATAATAATAATAATATTTATTATTATTATTATTATTATTATAGTCTTCATAAAACATTAGATAAAAATGGCATATTTTACTTTACATGGATACAAACTTGAAATTAAAAAAGAAAAAATATATATAGACGCAGAAAGGATTTTAAATTGACAAGTTGTGCTTAAAGGCGAGTCTATTATTTTGTCTAAGGTAGTCAAGGGTTTTATCGGATGCTGGTTATATTCCTTTATGAAGCAGTTTTACAAATGGATAAGTTCTACCCCGTAAAAAAAATTTGAATTTTTAACTGACGTTTCGGACTGGACTAAGGACTCAGGGCTGAAACTTCAGTTAAAAATTCAAATTTCTTTTATGGTGTAAAACTTATCCATTTGTAAAACAAGCGCGGTGTATAAACTTTCTTATATAATGTGCCAGTGGTTATTGTGACATTTGCTGTTTTTCCGTCTTGTGATCGAAATAGTGCAATCATAGACCCATAGAGTGATTTAATGTAGAATTTTATTTTGAACCGATCAGTGGCATGCCTTGATGAATATACTTACGGTTTTAATGTTTTGAAATCCAGGCGCGGTTTGTCGAGCAGATGGAGGAGAAAGCTACTTTAACCGATCAAATTTCTGAGCTGGAGCACAAAAATGTCCAGTTAGCACTTGAAACAGAAACCATCGGTAAGTTGACTTGTTCTTAGTTCATTTATTTCAACCACCATTAGAAAATAATCCC
This sequence comes from Zoanthus sansibaricus, assembly GCA_026122405.2. Classification (NCBI taxonomy): domain Eukaryota; kingdom Metazoa; phylum Cnidaria; class Anthozoa; order Zoantharia; family Zoanthidae; genus Zoanthus; species Zoanthus sansibaricus. The sequence continues at coordinate 5,741 of JAPEIX020008977.1, forward strand.
GAAATAGCGTGCGTTCTGATTGGCTACAAATCTTTTTTATTTAACTGAACATAAATCACGAAATGACGTCTGGCAACAATTCAAAGTACAGTATTTTACTTGTTAACCTAGATTTCAATTGATAATGCTGTCATGAAGACACCGAAATGTCGTGTATCAAAAACTAGAATTAGTTTCCAATCTCTAACTCTAGTTTCATTTCTCTATCGTGTATAGTATGTGATTAAACCGGAAAAAAAGAAAGACATAGATATAAGTTATTTCCGGAAATAATTATATTTCAATTAATGGTAGAACCTCTAAATCCATTAGGCCTATTCTAAAGGACCTCCTTGACAAAATAAGCAAACATGAATAAAACGTTTAGTTAAGCGTGAGTATAGCGTAGGGTTTGAAACATGAATAGCTTGAGACTACCCCAAGAGCACATAGATGAATTTGTTTTTTGAAAAAATATCCTAACAGAAGATACAAGTTTTGAAGAGGATATCAGGCAATTCCAGATTTTAGTCCCTTGGTAGGATAGAATAATAGCTACAATAACAACAATGATTTTCTTTTAACTCCAGATTCTCTTGTACAATATAGTTGCTTTTTTTAAAAAAAAAAAAGAAGATATTGATAAATCAGGGGAATTGGCCCTCTGAAACAACTAAAAAGCTAATCTGGCAATAGCATTTTAATCTGGCTAATCTGGAAGAGCATTCCAAGCTAGGATTGTTGCCGCAGCAACACTAATCTTGCCTTTGGAAACCCTGTCTGTTATATGCCATGAAAATTTGGTCTTCTTGCAGGTGAATACATTGCACTTTATCAAACGCAGCGACAAGCGTTGAAGTTGTTTTACCGTGACAGAGAAAGATTGATCACGAAGATATCGAATGAGAAGGCAGATATGCAGGTAAGGAAATGCCTGTGTTTATGCTCACCATTCTCAAGAGTCAGTTCCGGTGTGTGGTCATGTGTTGCTGTCAACCCTTTCAAGCCCATAAACATCGCACATCTGCCAATGCAGCACCTGCGCAACCTTGTTGTGTCGCCAAAGTTTTGTACTCGTGGCCATCCAGTTGCTTTCACTCAGCTGTGATGTGGGGTATGGTTTCAAGCCATTTGCCACACATCGTACAAAACGGCGACACATCCTGTTTGTCTATACAGCGTTTCATGGCATTAGTTCTTATTGCCTGTTCTTGTGTTGCAGATATTACGGTCTCAGTCTCTTTTTTTGAGCTCACCCTCCTCAACCTACAACCACGTTCTTCCATCATCCATGCTCTCACTTACGTCTGACACCATTTTCCCATGCAATTTCTTCTCAAACCATCCTTGTTTACTTTCTCTGGTTCGTGAGTCTTATCAATATCCATTACTCTCTGTCTTCCCACTTCTTTAGGCAGAGGCTCAACAGAATGCTTCACATACGAGCTCAAGTTGTTTTTCTCCTGGGACACACAATCTACAATACTTATGAGTCCTCTGCCACCCTGTTTTCACGCAACATATAACCTGTCTACATTGCTGTTTCGATTCAATGCACCATACATAGTCAAGGTCTTTAAGCTCTGCCTTTGTTCAATCTATTATTCCGGCTCCATAAAGTAAGATAGACTGTCTTTTGCTGAAATGACGTTCTTCCCGTTAAGTCTAGATTTCAAATTTTTCTTGAGCCTCTTCCGAAACTCCTTGAGAACAAGCTTTTTCAACACTTTCTGTTTAATAGCGTCGGTCTCTAACATCCTAAGACACTTATATCCATCTTGTTCGACAGCCCTAATTTTTTGCCCGTCTTATAGTTCAATCCCTTCACACTCAATTGTCTTACCCGTTTTCATTACTACTACTGCACACTTTTCACACCAAACTCTATTCCAATGAGCCGCAATGTCCTGACCAACAAGTCAACTTCATCCTCGTTTTTGCCATACAGTGTTAGATCATCCATAAAAAACAAATGATTTATGCTAGGCTGATTCTTTCCCAAACTGTATCGAGCTTTGCACTTGCGGATGATGATAGAAAGAGGAATGAGGCATAGTTACACTTCTGTCCTGCTGCTGTCAATACAACTTCCCATTTCTCCATGCTTATATTTATTATTATTATTATTATTATTATTATTATTATTATTATTAACATTTATTGAAAAAGAAGATCTTGACTAAGAACGAAAGCAATGTTATTAAAGCTCCGTTTATATTTTTGCTTTTTATTTTTTTTTTCTGTGCAGACAAAGATCGTAGAGTTTCAAGACCTCGTCAAACAGCTTCTCGAAGAACGAAAGAACCTTCAAGTTCGAACACTCAATTTGCAAAACATCGTTAACAGCCGCATGAGTGCCCATGAGCATGAGAAGGAAATTCCGGGTCTCCAAGAATCCGATGAAATCATCGTTGCACAGGCCAGTGTTGACGCGTCGCCTAGCGACAGAAACGCAGATAATGAACTCACAATTTCTGCAACGCAGAATGAATTGGAGACGGAACAGTCGCCAGAAGACGCCACTGCACAGCAGATTCTTCACTTACTTGAACAATTACAGCCCGAGCAGGGTTCAGATTTAGTATCTCAGACTCGAGGGAATTCTACCTGGGGAAGAGGAAAGCTTCATAATCATGAGTTTCTTCCCTGTAGATACTGTAGCCCGAGTCTGCTCCGGTTATGAAAAGGGGAGCTTCTCAAGGGTGGGGTGGGTATGTATGTGCGGAAGGGGGGGAGGGAGGGGTAAAATCGTGGACCCAGAAAACAACTTATAGTTTTTAATTTTAAAAATATCAAGCATTGAAATTTATCGTATTTCTAAATGTTCCATAATTTTCATTTAAAGTTTTATGTAAAGGGAGGTCGTTTCATATCTTTCTTTGAAAGTTGTCTTATTTTTGCTCTTTTCTAGTGTGTTAACCTTGCGTGTGGCCATCCGGTAATTATCGTTTTAGTCAGCCTCCCACTTGTCATCATAGATGACGATCATCATCAAAGATTTATATTCTGATAGTATTGTTAGTGAAAACGACTGACCTAATACATCTCACAGTAGAGAACCATCATTTCAAAGGTTTCTAAGTAAGAAAGCCCTATCTACGCTTCGATCGCGCGTGTGGGGGCCATTTTCCAAAATTGTGGGTCCTGACGTTAAAGAATGAGTGTCATATGTTGGTAGGAGTTTTCCTGCCATAGCTTTCCTACGTAAGAGGACTTTTCCGCTTTCGATCACACGTGGGAGGGCTTCTTCCCATTACATCCTTACGTAAGAATAGTTTCATACGCTTCCGTCTCACTTGGGAGGACTCATTCATCCCATAGCTTCCTTACGTAAGAAAAGTTTTATACACTTTGATCTCGCGTGGGAGGATTCCTCGTATAGCATCCTTACGTAAAAGGAATCTTTCACTCTTCGATCGTACGTGGGAGGACTTGCTCCTCTCATAGCATCCTTACGTAAAAGGAATCTTTCACTCTTCGATCGTACGTGGGAGGACTTGCTCCTCTCATAGCTTCCTTACGTAAGAGGACGATCTTCGATCGCACGTGGGAGGACTTGCTCCTCTCATAGCTTCCTTACGTAAGAGAACTTTTCCTTACTTCGATCGCACTTGGGAGTACTTGCGCCTCTCATAGCCTCCTTACTTAATAGGACTTTTCCACCTTTCGATCGCACGTGGGAGGGCCTACGCCTCTCATAGCTTCCTTACATAAGAGGGCTTTCCACCCTTCGATCGCACGTGGGAGGACTTGCGCCTCTCATAGCTTCCTTACGTAAGAGGACTTTTCCACCCTTCGATCGCACGTGGGAAGACTCGTTCTCCCCATAGCTTCCTTACGTAAGAGACTTTTCCACACTTCGATCGCAGGTGGGAGGACTCCTTCCTCTAATAGCTTGGTTACGTAAGAGCATTTTTCGCTCTCATCAACGCTTTGGTCGAACTTGGTGGTCCCTTCCTACGATAGGACCCATATCTAGATCTCACTTGGTGGCCCTTTTCTTCAATAATACCCTTATCTTTAAGGGCTTATTTTGTATATAGCATACGTGGAAGGCCCACTTTAGATTCTATCTAAATCTATCCGAAATATCTCAAATTGATATGGTTTAAAGTGTAGATCTGTTCTTATATTCAAAGGGCGTGTATTATAATGAGATCCTAATAAGCTTGCTCTTTCTCCCAACAAACGTTACAAGCTGTTGATATCTATATTGACATGTGAGAGGTATGACTGTTGAATGGCTTCACATTTTCTTCTTCTACTTTGTGGCTACTTGTATTAATTCGTCCCACATTCGAAGCATTATCCATAGTTGGTTTTCTTAACGGACTTTTTGTTTTGATTTTCATTTATTTGCACAACGGACTGTGTAATATCGAGTGTTAACCACTTCGTATAATGTAAGTAATTTCGGGTATTTTCCTCACAATTTCTTTTTTATTGAATTGTGATTAAGGGCTCCTTTAGTTTTCTTATTAATATGAATGGGAAATTTTTAATGCAGTAGACGTTGACCGGAGAATTATAAATGACTGTATTCCGAATTAATTAATCATAAATAGATCTTACATTTCGAGTAAGATTTATGCTGGGAAAACTATCACCTCTTCAAGTGAATTCACAATTTTTGAGACGAGCCGGGCTTTGTAGTTGAAAAAGAATTTTAAACTAATTCTATTTATTTCAAATAAAACTGTTACAAGGAAGTCCTCTGTATCTAAACATTATATTTATAAATTAAATTTTGAAATATGAAAGGATTTTCTTTTCAGATATAGTTAAGAGCGAATAAAATCTATTTTGAAAATGACGTTTTGTCGTACGTTTCATTATGCGGGGATAAAAAGAGGGTATCGGAATTCTTGCAGACGTGCACCGAGCCAGGAGACCATAAGTAGGAGCCAGCAACTCCCATACTAGACCTATGTCATGGCGTTTTCACGGACTGGTTTATTTTAAGATCGCTTCGGTCCCGGATCGGAGGAATCAGACAATTTATACAAACTTACAGTGACGTCATTGATTAAGTATGGCCACATGTGATTGGTCTGAATTCGAGAGAACTGAACTAAAAATAAATCGATTCGTGAAAACGCCGTGACATTAGAGCATGGAAGTTGCTCGCCCCTACTTATGGACTTCTGACCTAGCTTTTTAATCTGTTATTTTGCTTCCTCGCTTGAAAATTGAAGCATCACAAATACAAGGTATATTTTAAAAGTAACAAATGTGCAATGCCGGTAGAAAAGCGCAAGGCCTTGATGAGATTGGTGTTTGGTCTCCCGTTATTACAAAAGAAAGTTCAGTGAATATTTTAAAATATTTTTATGCAATTGTGCCCATGCAATGCAGGCCTCTTGTTGCCTTACTACCTTGACGCAAATTTATGCATGAACCCCACTTTAATGGGGTAGTACCGCCGTCTGGTTAGCCTAATTGGTAAGGTGCCAGTCTATCGTGCGGGAGGCTCGGGTTCGGTTCCCGGCCGGACCAGCACTCAGGGTCTTAAAATAATCGAGGAGAAAGTGCTGCCTTTGCTCTAACATCTGCAACTGGTTGAGGATGTTAAACTGTAGGTCCAGTCTCTTGACTCTCTATCGAGGGACTTAAAAGAACTCACACATTTGTCGAAAAGAGCAGGGTAGTGATCCCCGTGTTGTGGTCTGTCTTCATCACTAGTACTGAGGGCTTTTACGGTTATTAATATATATGTGAGCCGCTGTTGCGGACTATCTAAGACCCTCAACTGTTGAAAACTGTATTTGTGATGCGCATTTGATCATATCTATGAAAAATGCGCAATATAGATATTGAATATTATTATTGTAGTGGAGATTACACACTTTGTTCGGGACGATGTTGTCATGCATACTGTGGGATACAAATTTTGTCTGGTCGACAAAAAAAACGACTAGACTTACCACAGGTATACCAGTAAGTAGAATTGAAATTTGAAAGCGAATGGCTGGTCGACTTAATTAAACAAAAGGTAAATAAAAACCTTCATTTCAAATTGGAAACCAAATAATAGAATACAAGGTAGCAAGAGGACATCGGGAAAAATAACATTAAGTTGTCCAGGTATATGTTCCATTCCTTTTTTTAGGAAGCACGAATTTGTCCCGTTATTTAACAATTAGACCTCGATGACGAATGGACTGCAAGTCAACAGCTATTCAAATTCGTAGTCCATGAGGCCGAGACTGGAGAGGTCTAGTTGTTTTACTATTAACCCACTAATTGTTCAAAAAGGGATTTACCAATTAAACTATCGATGAAATCCTCTGATATTATAGCAAAACGGGGCTCATGGCTATATTGATCCGCCATCTTTTCTCTACTAGAAGGCTATTGAAATAGACCTCTAGTAGAGTAGCCAATCAGAATGCAGGATGCGTGTTAGACCGTTAGTAGGTTTATACTAATACCAAATAAACTTCCTTGACCGCCTGTTCTTGACTCAACCTATATATTGTAGTGATTATGGTCACTTAAAATGATTATTGTCACACATGATAAACAATTTTGAATAAAGGCCGGTTGACACTGAACTAAGCATTGATACAAGTATAAGAAATTGGAATGTTTTCATTCCTTATGCTTACGCATACGTTTAGAATAGATTGTAAGTAAACGGTTTTCACATAAGTATATGGTGTATGTCTACTGTTTTTAGTGGTTAGCTTCAAGAAAGACTGGAGAAACTTTTACAAAACAAATCGCGTTCTGAAAAAGCGGGGAAAAAAAACAATTATATGCTGGAACAATATAGCAAATTTCAGAATGTAGAATTCGTATTATTGGTAAAATCAGTTTGTTTTTGGAAATTGTACTTGGAAACCTTTTCTTCTGAGTTGTGGTTAAGATAAAACTCAAAAGCCAGCCGGTTTCTATCAACTTGTCATTGTGGTCGGTCATGTTGTGCAAGACATTAATCTTGAGTGCTTAATTTGCTTATGTTTATATTGTATCAATTTGTGAATCAGCCTTAATATAAGATTCAGTAGTACTTGTACAGTTAAAGAAAAGTCATTTGCTGTTCACGCTGATCAAGTATTCCATATATATAATTCAGAACCCTACATGCCAAAGATGAATTTATTCCAAT